>JBAGKK010504404.1:0-14510 GCA_037177015.1 Euceroptres primus | reverse complement strand
ACCACATATTCTACACATAAGAAATCACAAGATAGACCACCATCAAGTTGAAATTTTGATTTTTACTATATTTTTTTACAAAAAAGAGTGAAAAAAACACTTTTTAAAATTATTTTGATTTTTTAAAAATAAAATTAACAAAATTAGTTGAAAATTAATATTTTGTACTTTGATCTGTAGCCACTGTCATATCGAATCTAAAGCACTTCGATTTTTTTGTTTCAGATAAGCCGTTGCCGAGATATCGTGTGGGAGCCGACCTACCTCCAAATTAAATTATATATAATCTTTATTTTTCATTGGATAGGCCATAGCCATTCGTGAGTAATCATCTGCAATGTACTGATAACCTGAAGGGTTTGTTGCTGGGGAAATCTTTCCCATCAAATCAGAATGAATGATTTGTGGCGGTCGTTTTGCACGACCTCGTTCATTTTGAAAAGGTAATCGGTGTATTTTGGACGTAGTACAAATTTCACAATTTAAAATCGATTCATCAAACTTAACATTTTGTATTCCTTTATTTTCTTTCCATATAATTTAAATTTTTTAAGGTAATTAAGAGATGTGTGGCCCATTCGTACATGCCACAACATTGCTTTATTCGATTTAATGAAATTATTATAAGAATTCGTTAAAGGTGAATCACAATCTAACAAATCAACTGAAGGCAAATCGTCAATATTTACAATTTTCCTGTCCAAAATCGTTGCATCAAAATTTGAAGCCGGCTCACTATCCTTCCCGATTTCAAGTATTTGTTCTTTTTCTGATTTTTCTTCGAGACTTACAGCTAAATTTACTGTGGGAGAATAATCGCAAAATCGTTGCCCATCGTTCAAATCATGTCTTTTATCAAGTTCGAACTCAATGATCCAATAAGTACTATCATATACACCCGATATAAATGTTTAATTTGTTTCAGGATCGTAAATGTCAATTCGTTCATTGTCCAAGTGTATATTCCACCCGGCTTCCGCAAAGCGTCGTAAAGACAGCAAATTTTCAGACAGTGATTTAGAATAGATGACATTTTTCAGTGTAAAGGTTCTCCTATTTTTCGAGTTAGTAAATAAATGTAAATTACCCTGACCTTCCGTAATTAAATTTGCGCTTTCGTCTTTATTCGCAGATTTTATTATATGAACCCCCACATCGCTAAAGTTCTTAAGAATATCTTTTGAAAAAGTAAGATATTCAGTGGCCCCAGAGTCGGCCAAAAAAATGGCTGACAAACTATTTTCTGTACCATCGTTAGATGCTTTTACTATCATCTCGTTTTCAGTCGTACGTGATAAATAAACTTTTTGCATAAATTCCTCCTTTTTTTGTTGATCCTTCGCCTGGGTTGCGAGATTCGCCATTGGGACCGAGTTCATACCAGTTTGAGATTGGTGATCCTGGTTGCCGCCATTAAAATTGTTTTGATTCCGTTTGTTAAAATTCTTGTTCCAATTCGTTCGCCCCTTGTTGTTTTTATTAAATGCTCCCCGCTGGTTGATGTTCCCCTTACACTAGTTTCTTTGGTTTTGTGGTTTAAAAGATTGTTTATTGTTAGAGTGCAGTTTCTGATCCTGTCTCCCGTTGTTGTCAACTCGTCGTTTTCCTCCACGTCCTTGACCTGATTTGTTAAGCCTTTGCCAGCAATCAGCTGCTTTATGAGTACCAAATTTGTTGCACTCATAACAATTTTTTAAGACCTCGCCCCTTTCTTGGACTATCCTTTTGAAGATGACCATAGTCATCGCATTCGTTCTTTCACCCATCGTTTCGAACGTGTGGCTGAGAAAGCAGATAGAGTCTTTTTGGAGGTAGCTGCATTAGCTCGATTTGCTTCGGCTTCAATTATAAATGATTTAAGACCATTCTATGTTAGACCTTTACCCGTTTGATTCTTTAACATAAAATCTAGCGTTTGAATTTCTGGAAAAACTGGCAAAATTGCATTATAAAACGGGTCACGTTTTTTGTCATCAGATAGTGGAGTTGTATCCGATATATTTTTATAACTTCGTATCAGATCTTCGAAACGATCCCAGAACTTCATTGCAGTTTCGTTTTCTTTGTATTCCACAGAATATAATTGCCGTCTAATGCTAACACTCGTCAAGTTTGTCTCGCATCGTTTAAAATCTTTAAGAATGTTAAGAATTTGCTTAGGATCGATTCAGTTAATTAAAATATCGCGAACGCTATGCAAATGTTTTTCTTTGATTTTTTCATTTACTCCTTCCGGTGGAGCTATTTTTTCATCGATAATATACAGTAATTCGTTAGCACGCAGTTCTGGCTTGAAAAATTCATAAAAATGTTCAAATTTTACTTGGGGACCTAGCTTGTAGTCTCTTTTCGTGCTATTGTTTTTTATTGACCACTTCAATTCGAATTGCTTCTTTTATCTGACTTGTCATATTTGAATGGCGTGACTGCACGGCTTGTTCTTTTTTTAAAATAAAATTTTCCTGAGTTTTTTTGTTAAAATTGAGTTTCTTAAGTTCTTCACGAAAAATTTTTCTGATCATATCTTCCGAAGCTACTGTATTTTGAAATGCGAATGCTTGAGAGTTTACACGAGGGATACTAACTATTGACATTATTTGGGGCTTTAATTTCTCGACTCTTACTCCTGCTTTCTCATTAACAGTCGTTTCCGTTTGTTTAGCTTTCAATAATTCCTTCAATCCGGCTTGAATTTCGCACTGTATTTCAATTGTTCGTTTCAGCTTGTCTTTAAGATAGTGTATTTTTGTGATTGTTGGATGTGTGAATTGGAATTACATCCTGATGGTTCGTTTATGAACACTTTCGTTTTACTTTCGTCACTGGGACCCGCGTTTCCTGAAAAATTAGACACATAATCAGCAGGTTCGTTCATTTTTTTATTATTTATTTAAATTTTGTTCTATCGCTGCAGTTAAACTGTTCGTTTCGTTATCGTTATATTGCTGTTCGTTATTTTCTCGTTAAATTACTATTCGTTATTCATTTCTGAAAAATTGAAAATGTTTTACGGTCGTTTTTCCCTAGGTATGATTAATTTAAAAACGTGCTATTCGTTACACATCGAAAACAATCAAGAAGTAATCTGAACAATTTCGTCAAATTCACCTGAGCTCTGACGAAGTTCGAAATTTCCTTCAGAATTTTCCTTAGTGGCCGTAGCAGTCACTTGACCATTTAATTTCTGTGAACCGTCGCCGTCTCCTCGGTTTTGCTCGTTCTTTGCCATATTGTCTTCTTCCATTATAAATGTATCGTAATCGTCTGTAAGAAACAAAATCGTTTACCTTTCGTTCTCATATCGCATTCGTAATACATTGTAATGCCTCGTTTTATTTGTTCGGCGAATTCGAGACCATGCCTCTGAGTTTCGATACCGCACAGCAAGTACCAAAACTCGAGACGAATCACACTTTCATGCATGCTACTATCACACACTTGCGTAATGATCCTAGTGAAACAGATCCTTTTCCAAGTGAACACAACCAGGAAAGAGAATCTAATCACATGAGAAGCAGGTTTTTATTTGTGTCTTCGGCCAATCAAATTATTTATGAAAACGTTACGCGTTACTGTTCGTTATTTTCTGGATCCCTCGCAACTTTTGGTATTTAATAAGTGACTGGTTCTTTTACGAAGGTTGTTAAATTCAGGGTTTAAACTTATAAAATGAATAATTGATTTACACCAGTGATTTTCTTAAAGTAATAATAATATTGCAAATGTGACTAAGACTTTTCCAAAATTTGCTTAATTAGCGTATGAGCTTGTAAACAGTCGTTCTTCTAATTTTTTTTTCTTTTCCTTTATTTCTATATTCATTAATTAAATTGTTATAATCAGTCGTTTATTATAATTATTCTGCTTGTTGCTTATTATTAATTCCGCTCGTTAATGAATCAATTAATTTGACGTCAATTATAAAATAATATTCTTTTGACCACAGTCGTTTATTTTTAAGTGCTCATGAAAATATTTAAATGTTCCTTTTTTTTACCTAAATCAGAGATTCAAATACTATATGGTTGAGTCATCTCATCGTGTGAGTCCCGCTTATCGTTTTTATAAACACCGCTTCGTCGCTCGCTATCGCGGAATGAGTCCTGGCTTGTATAAATAAACACGTGCGGCGTTGCCTAGCAACGGTGGAAACTTTCTTTCAATTTAGTATAATTCTCTTAAACTGGATGCAACCAAGTCAAATTGTTTAAAGAAAATCGCACACACTTCCATCGTTAATATTAAGTACACCAAATTCATACGAACAAATCATGCGCTTCATATCATTCTTTCATGCGTTTTCTTTCGAATGTGTACTACACTTCTCCTTCTACTTTCGTATGACAAAAATCTTCCACTCAAACCTATTTTCTTTATTTCTTCATTAAACAATCAAACACTCGTCTATTAAAATAAAAAATAGCACTTACGGATGACCTTACAAATTTGTTAAGACAATTCCTGTACCAAAATCGCACCTTTCTTTCAGTTACAACAGCCAACCGGCTCTCTGGAATATTCCGTATCGTTTTCACTTATCACTCGCGAAAAACTAATTAAATAGCACAGTGGAAGCGTGCTAGGCCCATAACCTGTCGAAATTTCGGTCCAGGAAAATAAATAACAATGTACTGTTCTTGATATTAAAGTTTATTAAGAAACACGTCTTTCTTCTGAGAGAGTACCGGCAGAATGAATCAATATATGGTACAGATCCCCTAGCGCGCGCTTACAGGTTGCACCGCGCAATGCTGCCCTCTTTAACACTCCAACAATTTTGAAATCTTTTGCACTGTATTGGCACACATTTGAGCTATGAAATACATTTTTTTAATAATAATATTCAAAATGGCGGCGCTACAGCCGGCTGAAGTTGAAGTCTCAAAAAAAGTCACTAATACTTCGACCCGCTCGACCAGGCATCGCAAGGCCTATGCTCCATGCCATCCCCTCCCTCCACGCTCCATCCCTCGCCATAAGTCAACCATGCTTTCTTGACAGCTGACGTTCAAAAGAACAACACAAGCTATACCAATTGAAAAATAAAAATTCTACCGCAATTTTCCTAAATTAAAATAAGAGGAAATATTCACCTTTTTCCAATCATAAAGCTAGAGTAATCCGAATTCACGGATTCTCTCTAAGTACTCTAGCACAAAATTCTAAATTATTTTAGAATAATAAAAATAAGTTATCCAAGAGTTATTAATTAATAGTTCTATAATATTGAACACAGCTTTGATTTCATGAAATTAAGAATCAAGCAGGAATAGTCAGGCGACATTCCTGTCAGCAAAAATTCGCTTAGAAACAGTGCATGGCAACACCTCACAATTCACTACCTACTACTCCTATCACTTATATCCAATCAAAATTCCCTTATCTCAGCAATAACCCCTACTGATTCACCTTGCTATGTGTCGTCGAGGCCCATCGAGGTAAATCAAAATTAACAGTTTAACGAGTTGTCTTGAGGAGTACAGAACTCCAAAAAGTTGATTCCTCTGTCCGTCCGTGGGTCCGAAACTCTATTCTAAAGAGTTAGATTTCGCAAATCGGAATAGTTAATTTCTGTATTCGGGGAAAAAATTCAAAAAATATCTGAATAAGGTATTAAAATACTACGAAAATTTAACTTTGCAATGAGCCTAAGAACTTTAAAAAACGATAATTGCTTTCAGAATTATTCACATTTTTAAAAAACATTGAAATTTGAAGTTTTGTAGCAATATCTTTTTGAAAAATTGTCATACTGGTTTAAGAGTGAGCTTGTTTAAGGCGGAATTCCATAAACTGTCCTGCTATGATAATAAAGAAATTTTTAATTTAATAATATAAAAATAAGAGCACTTTAGCTAATGCCGAAAAACATGCATATTCAAAATTTCCGGCCGTATTTACTTGTAATTAGCAAGTAATGCTATTGTAACTTCAATTTTTGTGGAGAGTAGAAGTGCTAGTTAGGGTTGAAAATATCATTTAAAAAGTAAATTATTTTGTAAATTTCAATTATAATAATTTTTTTGTACTTACAAAGTGAAAGTTTTAAACTTTGTTAAATTGTTTGTGATATGCGATGAATTCTTCCTTGCACAAAGGTACATCACACTCTTCGTACAGGTAAATTGTTCTTTTCGATCTTTCTTCTAATTTGCAGAAGCGACGGCGACGTTTTCTTGGTCTATGAGGATGTTTATCAAGGTGATGACCGGTATTTGGTTGCACTAGATGGGAACTACTGCTTCTACTCAGAATGCTGTATTTTTCTTCAGAAAATTGAGACTGTGCCGTAAATTCTCCAATAAGCTGCCTTAAAAGATTTTTCTTAAAACTCAACTGTCTGTTGCCATGTGCGGTGAGTTGTGGTCGGCTTGTTAGATCGAATAAAATGAAGCTATTTATGATGGAAGTACGTAAAATTAATACATTTTTCCACCATTTATTGCTAGATCGACCGACAGAGTAATAAGTCCTTTTTTGGTCTGCCAAATCCACGCCATCCATATTTTCACAGTATCTTTTGACAGCTAATGGACACGAAATTTGACTTCTTTCCTTTCTGTTTTTCGTAGACTAAGTGGGATCAATTCCTGAGGAAAAAAGTTGGACGTCACGTTTGTCATGCCAAGGAACTGCTGTTATTTTCCCAGATTGTACAATTCTGGATTCCCCTCGTTGTAACTTTTGCGATTTTTTTTCTGGGATTCAGCATTTCTTTAGGCCAACCTATCCTCCCATTTCGCACAGTTTCACATGTATATGTGTTTTTTTCAAGCAGCATCTTCACGACTTTCAAGGACGTAAAAAAATTATCAAAATATAAATGATATTTGCCGACAAAGTCACTTCCTAGATCCATGACAACTTGCTCACCTAGCAGAAGATCTTTATTACGTACAGCTTCTTCCCCTACGTAAATCATTGTTTTTGGAACAAACCTAGTCAGACTGTCTGCAATTACCCAAACTTTAATCCCCCACTTCGTATGTTTTTTCGGCATATATTTATTTATTTATTTCAATTACATTCCCCGCGACCCAAATAGGTCATTTAAAGGGTAACATGATAAACAATACAGATTAACCCCCTTTAGAAGAAAAAAAAACAAAGAATAGCGCAATAGTACAATAACGGCGGCGATAACATGTGTAAAACTCAGGTGTTAAGACAAAGCGAAAAAATATTTTAAAGAACTTTGAGGTTTGAAAAATTACTCAAGTTTGTAGAATAAGGCTGTCGCTTCCAAAGGATAAATTATAATAAGTACAAGAAAGTTATTGTAACGCATTTCTAGCTTGAGTAACATGGGTGTTAACGCATCCTAAGAAAGATGGTTTGGTTACAGAAAAAAGGTCGAAATTGTTTGTTGAGCTGCTAGTAACAAGTTTATTTATGTTATTACACATAAAATAAATAAGAGACCTCTATTTCGCATGAATCGGGTTCCAAATTAAGGAGCATTCGAGCCTTGATCTTACCATAGCATTTTAGAGCATAGTAATTGCGAAAATGTCACTAAAAAACCCGGTAGACCGTATTATAAGCCCAAGAGCCCTCAAGGTAGAGGATACTGCTGCTTGAATCTGATCGGTAAAAAGAAGTTTGGGGTCGTATAATAGACCAAGGCCACGTATAGAGAAAACCCTTTGCAGTGGGACAATGTCAATTTTGTAGTCATGAAAAACCGGGGTGTCTGACCTTGAAAAAGTCATGACGCAGCATTTTTTAATATTTAAAGGCAATTTATTGTCATTACACCACTGTAAGAGGCTATCTAGATCAGACTGGAGTACATCGTAGTCTAAATGGCTAGTTATAGTCCTTAAAAGTTTCACATAATCTGCATATTTAAGAATGTTGGATTTTATGACCGGTTCAATATCGTTAACATAAATATTAAAAATCGGCGAACCAAGAGCCGAGCCTTGAGGAACCCCAGATGTAGAGTAAAAAGTTTTTGATCAGAAACCCTGGTGCATTACACGGTTAGGCCTATTCGATAGATAATAATTAAGGAGTAACTGCGTTACGTTACTAGGAATATCCATATTATGCATTTTAGATTTAGGAACTGTGTGATCGATTCTGTCAAAAGCTTTAGAAAAGTCGGTATAAATTACGTCGACTTAGTGGCCTTTTTGCAGGGCATCGTTAAGATACTGTGTAAAACACATAAGATTGGTGACCGTAGACTTCTTTTGAACAGCACCATGTTGTTCATTAGTAAGAATGGGTTTTATTGCTGCATGAATTAAAGGAGCTATTGAAAACTCAAAAACTTTTGCAAAGTTAGAGATAATGGCCACAGGACGGTAATTATCTATGTCGGACTTGTCACCAGCTTTAAAGACAGGAACGATCTTGGCAACCTTCCATGCGACTGGAAAGAACCCTATTTTAAGAGCGATGTTAAGAATCATAGTCAGTGGTTCAGAAAACACAGAAGCACAATCCTTAACAAAAAAACTAGGGATCTGATCAACACCTGCCGTTTCTGAAGCTTTTAGAGTCTTGGCTGCAGATTCTACATCATTCTTTCATTAAAAAAAAGGAGTTTTTACCATAAAAATCAAAAGCAACATACGGAGCTTCCTCAAGAGTATCAAAAGTTTGAAACACATTAGAAAAAGCATCAGTAAACGCATTCACAGTAGACAATGGATCATTTAATGTTGTCGAACTGGAATACGTAAACTTTGGCCTTTGCTGTTAGAGTTATTTTTGTTTACAAATTTCCAGAAAGATTTTTATGTCTTTCTCAATGCCACTCATGTAACGGAGGTGATCTCTTTTTATTGATTTGCTAATGTTATCTGAGACAATTTTGATCTTATCTATGTAGTAAGCTAGGAACCTGTGCTTACTCCTTTTTAAAAGGTTATCCTTGATGGATAAGTCATTTATAAGAGATTGGGAGAACCAAGGTGGGTATTTATTATGACGTAAGGTCTTAAATTTAAACATGGGGACACAGTCTTGGATGAGCTGTAATAAAACATCATTAAACTCCGAGTAGGCCTCCTCAACATCATCCGTGAGCTTTAAGAAAGACCAGTCAATATTAGGAAGGCCTACGTACAATGCGGAGAAGTTAGCTTTCTTAAAATTAAGCCTAGGGTATGGTGGTTCAGGGCCGGCGCTAGCAGGTCCTGAACAGTACCTAGATTTAAGAGTAGTATTAAGTGATAAAGCGGGATGATAAGCATCTTCCGGGACTAATGGTATAAGAGCCTTAGATACATGACATTGAAAATTCGTGAAAAAAAGGTCCAAGCATTGATTATTTTTATTTAAGACTGCGTTTCTTTGCACTAAATAGAAAGACTCCATAATATTGAAAAACAGACCTGATTTTTTGTCATTCAATTTGCCAAGTGTGAAATCTATGAATTTAGGTGCGTTAAAATCCCCGATAATCGCTACATTAGGGCATTGAAGATCATGAAGGTCTTGTAGGTTGTCAACAAAGGTTGAGAACTGCAAAAATGTAAGATCAGGCGGACAATAAATTGCAAGTACACTCATTACTGGATCGACAGCACAGCTTGGGGGTAGAGTGTTCTCGATTCAATTCAGGACCGCATATATAGTCTGTGAACGTAGAAAAGTAAATGCGCAGAGAGTCGTGATGTAAACAACGTCTGGCGGCCCTGACTGCCCGAGCGATGTAGGCCGGTCAAGGGACGCTCGGGGGAGAGACAGAATCAGTGAAGCGTGAACGTTGCATTCGATCCATGTGCAGTCGATCCAGTAATGAGTGTAAAATTAGCGGTACAGATTTCTTTATTACCTTGAGGCCTGCAATGTTAATATTATTGTCAAGCTCACGAATGAGTACTAGGTTAATATTGGAAGCATGTAAATCCGGTTGCACCCCTACGAGCACTCCACCCCCTATTTGACCAATCCGGTATATTGCTTAAAACCCAATCTTACATTGAAGCCAATCATGGCTTCATCTGTCGCAAGATTGCAACCTGGTTGAAAATGTTTTTTATATTTTTCAGTGAAATCTAAAATTGGCCTAACTTAAAACAAAATGTCATGGTTGGGATCTTCTGGACTGGGTCTTTGGGTCTTATCGCTTAATTGCAGGTACATATAAATTAATTTAAACCCCCTGAAGGTTATAGCATTTCGTACAAGCGCACAGTCACAAAAGTCAGGTGAGAAATAATCTTCAGTTTGAGGAAGATCAACAATCCCCATATAAATAAAAATTCCTATGTAAGCTCTAATTTCTCGACCACTAACTTCATGACAATTTTGATCAATTTTTTGGTCCAAATCTTGTCGGTTCTGAGCATATTCATTTGTCTCAGTTAATACTAATTCATAAAATTGATCGTCTAGAAACAAGGAAAAGAAATCTTCCTGTGAACTTCCAGGTTCTAAATCGTGAAGTGGCCCTACTGGTTTCCTGAAGGGCTCTGGATTTATTTTTTGTAATTTATTACAAATTGATTTATTTTATTCTGTCCGACTTCAATTTTTTATTCCTGTTTGGTACATCGTCCCCACTTTCTAATATATTACTATAATTACTATAATTAAAACATTAAAATGTTTTCTTCGCTGAAACTAGAATCACTGTTCATTTTAAGATAAGTTGATGTTCACACGAAAAAGCCGCTTTAATTCAATTCACTTTTTAAAAATTATAATCTGTTAAGATAGAAAAAGCTACCTTTTCTAAAAAAAAGGGGGGGATGTTAAAAGGGTTCACTTTCCCTCTTTTTTATACTCATTACGTCACTGGACAATTTGTTCAAACACTATAGAAAATATCAATAGATGCAAGGTTTTCGACCAACATGAATCAATAAAGAAGATGGTAAGTTTTATCGGTTTTATGGTCAGTATTTATTAAGAACGTGTTGCAAAAAACAAACTACGTTTCGCCTACAATACGTAAGGCCTCATCAGGTCACTATAGAAAATATTCTGGGAACTTTTTTGGCTGCTCAGTGAACCAAATGCAGTTTTTTTTTTATTAAATATTCTTTAAATGAAAGGGTATAAACATCGCTGTAACGAAAAGAAATTTTTCTTTATTTTAACAGTTAATAATTTTTAAAAAGTGAATTAAGTTGAGACGGTTTTTTCGTAAACACAAACTTGTATTAAAATTAATTTTATGAATTAGTATCAACTGAGACAAATAAATATGCTCAGTATAGTCAGTATCGTAAGCTATGAACCAGAATAAAGATGAAAATTTTGGCATGAAGTCAGTACTCGAGAAATTGAACTTTATGTAGGAATTTTTATTATTTATATAAGGATTGTTGATCTTCCCGAATTAAAAATTATTTCTCACTTGACTTTTCTAACTATTTGCACAGTAGCGATGAGACCCAAAGACTCGGTTCAAGAGATCTCAGCCGTGACAAGTTTCTCACGTCCTTGAAAGTCGTACACCTATTGCTAAGAAACAGCTATGCGTGTAGAACTGTATGTTTTCAATTTTTTCATCGATATTTCCATCATAAACTGCTTCACATTATTCAGGTAAAATCTTCAGAAACTTTAAGAAAATTTAGTGAGATAGCTTATTAGAGACTTCACGTCAACATCTCAATTTTCAGAAGAAAAGTACGTAATGTATGGCAGAAGACGTGCCTGCAAATTGAAAGGAACAATAAAAAAAGAATTGACGTGTGGATAGATTGCGATTTACCTTTGTACAAGGAAGAATTCTTTGCATATCACAACCAGTACGACAAAATCTAAAAACATTTATTTGGTGAGTAAATAAATACGAAAATAACTTGTTATTATTGAAATTTACAATATGATTAA
This sequence comes from Euceroptres primus, assembly GCA_037177015.1. Taxonomy (NCBI): domain Eukaryota; kingdom Metazoa; phylum Arthropoda; class Insecta; order Hymenoptera; family Figitidae; genus Euceroptres; species Euceroptres primus. Next base: position 2,708 of record JBAGKK010504404.1, on the reverse strand, counting down.
TTTCTTTAATGATATTTTAAATCCTAAATAGCATATCTAATATTTAGAAAATTTAAGTAACAATACAATTAATTGACACTTATAAGTAAATAAATAACAATAAATAATCTAGTAAAATGAAAACACTACATATAAAAAACATAAAAATATCCGAAAAATCAAAAAGTGATGAATAATTTAAAGCAAAATTTAAAAAAAACTTTGAAGAAGGAATTGTTTATTTACTCCTTCTATGCTTGTCACTTACAAGAAAATAACCTCCAAGAAACTCCAGAATTGATGAAAATTGATTTCTATTTTTTTTAAAATGATTTCAATTATGTAATATATCTTCTTTTAAGTGCGCTACTGATAGGTTTTTGGCAATTTTTCTTCTGGAAAATATTTTACTACAATTTCTATTCTTTAGACTTCACTTTTTAGGTTAAGTTGCACATGCTGAATTTCATTGTAGAAAACTCTCATTATTTGTCAGAATTTCACTGATCTCTCTCATATTATTACATTTTATTACTGATAAATTATTTTGAGCAGCTCAAACGTATTTAGACAGACAATTTAATTAATATTATAAAATTTTTCGTCGAGCGGGACTTGTACAATTACAAATAGAAATACGGTACAGCACTGGTAGTCTCGAACGCATTTAAATCGCACTAACACAGAAGAGTTCGTGTAAGTGAGCAGTGTGATGGGTTATTCCCTCTCCGTAGACTCCATTTGACGATAACGGTCATTCTGACCGGCAGATGGTTACTTTACTGGCCATCCCCAACTGAGAAATTTAAGTGATCTATAATCTATAATTTAACTGATACAAATTTTCTCTTGGAAGCAAAAAAATTAGCTCTATATTAAAATAATAATAATTACAGATAACTTTTGAAAGATAACATTTTCTCTCATAATTGTTAAAATCCTCAAAGTGTAGCACAAAAACTTGATTCTATCATCCATTGGACTACAAGATCGAAAATAATAGAAACTGAAAAGTGAGGTTAGGTTTCTGACAGGTATCCTCATATTTTATAGTTATATTTCGGAAAATATCAATTATTGTGAAATATTATTTCAACTTAGCTTTTTAGAAAAGAAACAAAAACCCGGTTGCACAAAACTGAAAAATTAGCACATAGCATTATTTGCTAAACAAGCCGAATTGTACCCCCGATCTTCGAATTTTCATATATCACCTTTGAACTAATTAATGAAAGCACAAACTCACATTCATTAAACAAATTCCTTTAACCACTTAAATTTGGAAGAAAAACACGGGTTACCGAGAATTTCTTATTACTTTTAAACTATGGAACTGATACAAAGTTTGGAGGTCTAACTAATTTTTTAAAATGCACTCACATATTTAAACATTTTTCAATGCTTTTGCAGTGGTAATATAAAATTCCACCCTCATCTTCAGTAAAATAGAAATCCGTCTGAATCGTATAGCCCCACTCTACGGTGTATGTATGTATGTGTGTGTGTATGTATGTGTGTATGTATGTATATATATATATATATATATATATATATATATACATATACACACACAGTAAAACCTCGTTATAATGCTCCCACATATATAACGCTTTCCCGCATTTAGCGCCCCGTTCTTCCGGTCCCGTGGTCACTCCCATAAGAAGCCTGTATAAATTTTCACGCATATAACGCTTTCCCGCTTTTAACGCTCTAATTTTGTGGTCCCAAAGTCAAATTTCTCCCGCTTATAACGATTTCATATTGTCCTGCCTGTAAACAGAACAGTAATGGGCTTTTCATACCTCATCTTGCCGGCAGTGGCATGCAGAAAGTCCACAAGAGTGAAAGAGTTGGAGTACAGTCTGTCCTTTTCGCTCTTGTGAACTTTCTGCATGCCACTGCCGGCAAGATGAGGTATGAAAAGCCCATAAGTAATAAGCTTCACCCCGCCAAAGTGGAGGTAAAGAAGCGCCAATCGGATTCGACGTTCATTTAAACAGTGACAAGCTGATTCATTAAACGTTCAGTAAACGTTTACCTACAGCCCTGTTCGTACGTCCCATTTATTTTCGGTTCTCCGGTACTTTTTTCTAATAAATGTGATATTGTAATACGTAGCTGTGATATTCCGCAAATATAAAATCGTTTTCTCAGGAAGTAACAAAAATGTCTACATCACAAAAAAGAAAAGCGTTTTAAGTGTCAGAAAAATGTGACATTTTGAGAAAATACAACCAAACACAAGTCTTAATCAAAAACGTAAACGTGAGTGACCGTAAAGATATCGAAGAGAATGCTGTTTTGGGTTCTGGTGAAAGAAGAAAAGTCAAAGCAGGAAAGTATGACAACTTGGAGTACATTTTGCTTGAATGGCTACATCAAGCTGGAGCAGTTCAAATTCCTGTGAATGGACCAACTGTACCGGAAAAGGCATTAGAGATAGCTCGAGAAAGTGGATTAGTATATTTTACTGTATCTGCAGGGTGGCTTGATCGATTTCGTAAACGTCACGGTATTGTTTATCGATCAATCAGTCGTGAAGCGGAATCCGTTGATGAATCTGTGGTTGACAATTAGCATACACGCGCATTCACACATTAAAAATCATATCTCAGAAGATTTCCAACGTTCCACTCTAAAATTTTTACACATTATTCCATATACTATAATAACAAATTACAGAAAAAATTATTCATTTTGAATAGGTCGCTTTTGAGATAATTCAAATT
>JBAGKK010504393.1:0-14512 GCA_037177015.1 Euceroptres primus | reverse complement strand
ATATACACGTGTGTGTATAAAATACTAACTGCCTTCCTGCCACCCCTGAATCCTCCTCTCATCATCCAGATCCAGAGGACCTCCTCGCACAGGAGGACGCACGCAAACGCGTTGCTTGCGCAGAATTCTGTCTCTTTTCCTCCTATCTTTTTTTTTCTTACCCTTCAACATCAAATCTCTCTTTATCGCACTGTTTCTTTCCTCATCTCTTTCTCCCCCCCCCCTCTCTCTCTCGTATTAGTAACCGCCCACGCACATAGAATTATACGCTGAACCTCCTGTTATGGACTCGGGTCATTGTTGTATGTCGGCTATTCTTTTAATTCACCATTGTATATCTCCATAACGAGTCCAAGAACTAAAATAAGTAGTGTAGTTTTTTGGTTCTCTTGATGGGGTTGCGAAATCTTTTTTATGTTTCACAGGGTGTCAGCTCACCTGGAAAACCTGGAATTGTCAGGGAATTTTTGTTTACCTGGAAAAACAAATTCAGTGTTGGGTAGTAACTTGTTACAACTAAGTTACTAAAAAAGATAAATTACTTGTATCTTTTGCAGTAACTTAGTTGTTTTTTAAAAAAAGGTAACTGTCACGTTAACTTAGTTACTATTTTCGCAGTAACTTGTAACTTTAATTTTAGTTACTTTGTATTTTTTTAATAATTTATTGAGCAATCTAATGTACGGTTTACATTTTTTTTGCTAAAACTGTTTTAAATTATTGCGTGATTGATTTTTAGTTACAAAATTTTCAAGTTATTAATAATAACTATTGTTATATTATAAACGATATTTTGGGCAATATATTTCAACTTGTGATTTTTTCAGATTGAGATTTCGCTTAAAGTCTTGCTCGCTCTAAATTCTTAAAAATGATGTGTTTAATTATATTTGTTAAAGTACAACAATTATAATTTTTATAAACAAACGGGAGAGTAGCAGTTAGTCATAAAACTTAATTAAATTACGCCAAAATTTTCCATTTATTTACAAAAATTATAATTTTTATATTTTAGCAAATATAATTACACATTTTCATATATTTTTTATAATATATGTAGCAATTAAGGTAATTACGGAAAATTCGTATATGAAAAAAACGCAAATTGCAGTATATTGCCAGAAGAATTGTTTATAACAATAGGTATTGTTAATTTTTCTTAAGTTTTGTAACTAGCGACCACTCAAAATGCACCACAAAACAGTCGCAGCACAATAAAAATTCTACGCGAAAATGTCAAAATTTCTAAAGTTTTAATCATATTTGTTTATCAAAATTATAAAAGCTGTATTTTAACAAATATAATTATATAAATATCATTTTTAAGAATATTTGTAGCAATTCAAGAGATTTAAGAAAATCCGAGTCTGAAAAAAATTCAAATTTAAATATATTGCCTGAAAAATTTTTTATAACAATGGTTATTGTTAATTTCTTAAAGGTTTTGCGACTAGAAATTACTCCCGCAATAATTTAATTCAGTTTTAGTAATAAAGAAATGTTATACCCTACATTACGATTTTTGGCAAAGTGTTCACTTAATTTGTTTATAAAAATTAAATGTATTATGTAATAACAAATTATTTTCAGAAAAGCTGCACTTTTTCATATATTTTTTATAAACATACTTAATGCATAAATAAAAGGCAATTTAAAAAACTATGAATACTGTTCTCTTCGAAATTTATTGCTCTTTAATGTGTAAAAGAAAAACTTGAATCGGACTCAAATTGTAAGCCGTAGACTTTTTTGAACGAAAAAATGACATTTGGGCCCACTGTTTGGTATTCAACAACTCCTCTTAAAAATTAATAAGAAATACTATTAAGGAGAGATGTTTGTTAATGTTTTTTCAAATTAATATATTGCTGTTCATTTACCACAACATATCGTGTACTTTTTATTTTAATTAATGTTCATCTGTTTAATATTTTGTTAAACTGGAGAGTGGGATAAAATTTAAAGTACCTTTAAAAGGAACTTTAGTTACTTCGTCTAGTAACTGAAACTGTAACGAGTTACTTTTTTTAAAAGGTACTGTAACTGTAACTAGTTAATTTTTATTGTAAAATAACGTAACTGTAACTAGTTACTTTAAAAATACTAACTTACCCAACACTGCTGTAAATGTCAGGGAATTTTTGTTTAAAGTCAGGGAATTTTTTCTTGTGCGCTTAAATTTTTTTTACTTTGTAAAACAAAACTAAATAACGATTTACAGGGCGACCACTTAACAGGGAAGTCAGGAAAAAGTCAAGGGAAAAAAATTTGTCAGGGAAGTCGGGGAAATATTATGGAAATGCGAATAGCTGTTAGGAAAAATAAAAATTAATGTATGTTAATAAAATTATGAAAGCGCTTCCGAATATCAATACAAATATTTTTTCACCTTTTTTTACATTACATTTTTCTGTCTTGTTTCACTTTTTGTTTTAGCACATTATTGAAACCTTCTTCGTTTTTATAATACACTTTTATGTCAGGGAAATTTGACTAAAAGTCTAAATATATTAACCTTTAGAGGGTCGGAAAGCCAATATATTGGCTCACCCCCTGATCGAGACTTTGTCTATGATCAATCAATTATATAAGATACCTTTTGGGCCAATTTTCTGAGGTCGATTTTCCTCCCAAATTGCCGGCCCTCTAGAAGTTAAAGGTCTGCGCTACGCCGCTGCCGATTTGTCCTATCTGATGAGACGCCGGCACGGCGTGACGCCGTTCACAATTTTCGGCGGCATATATCGGCAGCAGGACTATTTTAAAATCAATGAGGGCCCAAATTGGCTACAAAAAAATGCTCAAACTTGCGCACATTAAATGTAATCATGGTAACTTATGATGGCGCATATAAATAATTTATTGCGCATGTATCGACTTTCTCAATCGGTAAACAGGGCAGCAACTTGACCTGGAAACCAGGAATTCTATTTAAAAACCTGGAATTTTGAGAATTCCATTACAAAATTGGAAATTTACATTTGATTGCAGTAAAATTTAAGTTTTTGTAGCTAACTTTCTTCTGCTAAAAGTTAATGTCTTAAAATTTATTAACGTCCTCAAGTCCTACTTTGCAACCCTAAAAGGTAGAGGTCTGCGCCGACGTGACTTTAGTTGGAGGCGGCGTTCAGGTTAAATTTGATCGGCCGCTGGTGGCGCGTCGGCGTGACGCCGTCAATTTTCGGCGGCAGCGTGGTGGCGTCAATATCGGCGCAAGGTACTAAAACGGTCTTTTTTGTAATTTATTTTATTTTTTACGGATAGGATGAAGATAGAAAACAAAATTTATTTATGAAATTTAATAAATATTTAAAAACAGTCGATAAATAATGTTAAAAATAGTTAAATCAACCGTCAGAACTAATTAGTGACAAAAAAGTAATCTTAAGTTAGTCTTAAGTGAAATTTTATCAGAGTGGCGATTCATCCGCCGATTTCAAATACCTGGTCATTTCTCGGTTTTTCCTGGTCACATTTTCAACTTTTCCAAGTCAAGACAAAGACATTATTTGATTATTTTAAGTAAACCCATAACTTTTATTATTAAATTACAATTTATTTGATATTAGGCATATAGTTTGATGCTCAAAATTTGAAATTCGAAGAACTTTTAAAGTTGCAAAATTCTACGTGGAAAAATTCTACGGAAAGCGTTCTACGGAAACTCCATGTGGAAATTCTACAAAAACTTCCATATCGGAATTGAAACTAGAAATTCGATACCGATATTTTTCATAGAATTTCCATATGGAATTTTTAGGTGGAATTTTCACACGGAATTTCCGTGAAACGCTATCCGTAGAATTTTTTCACGTGGGACTTTAGGATGTTAATAAATTTTAAGACATAAACTTTTAGCAGAATAAAGTTCGCTACAAAAACAAATTTTACTGCAATCAAAAGTAAATTTCCGATTTTGTAATGAAATTCTCAAAATTCCAGGTTTTTAAATAGATTTCTCGGTTTCCAGATCAAGTTGCCACCCTGTTTATCGGTTGAGAAAGTCAATACCTGCGCAATAAATTAATTATATACACCGTCGTAAGTTACCATGGTTACATTTAATTTGCGGAAGTTTGTGTATTTTTTGTAGCCAATTTGGGCCCTCATTGGTCTCAAAATAGTCACGCCGCCGACAGACGCCACCGAAAATTATGAACGGCACCACGCCGGCGCACACTGGGAGGAAATGCACTTTTTTCATTCAAAAATGTCCAGAGGCTTCAATTTTGGTCCGATTTTTAATTTAAAAAAAAATTAAAGTGCATTAAATTCTGAAGAGCTTCGCGGTCAAAATTTTTGTCTCCTCTATTTGTTTATTAATAATGTTTTTACTCAAAGTATGGAAAAACTGAAATTTTTTACATAACAATTTTTTACGCTTTAATAACTGCTTAGGTAAACTTTATATTATCTAAAATGAATGTTTGGGGACCCTCAGAATACAAATAATTTGTTTATTATTCCATTTCATTTTTATAAACAAATTTTATGAAGAAATTGGCAAATAGTCTTATTATCGGTAAAAAAATTTTTCTTGTTGCTAAAAGTGCTTCGTATTAATGTAGGAATGACATTTAATCACAAAAATAATTGAAAAGTTAATAAGAAACGTTTTATAAACAATTCTTTTAGCAAAATATTTAAATTTAAGGTTTTTTCAAATTATAATTTTTTTTAATCGCCGGAACGGCTGCAAGTATTTTTTAAAATTATAAATCTTTGATAATATTTGATCAAATATAACAATTTAAATTTTTATAAACAAATTAGACAAACAAATTCGAAATTTTGGCCCTTTCGCGTAGAAAAAATGTATATTTTTCCCGAATATCCATTAATTTCCTTTATTTCGTCAAAGTAGAACATTCTACAATCTACAAAGTCACCTGAGTTTGGCCTTCCACATTTGTCATTACTTTCTGGTTGAAATTCCACGATAAAATATGTGTTCAACCAATCTTCAAACTTTTTGTCGAAACAAGTTTTAATAAATGATGAACTGTGCCATTTTCTTTTCAAATGAGGGATGAAATAATGATTTAATTTGTTTTCAACCTTTTCCAATTGTTTAGCGTTTAAATTAAATCCTCTTCTTAAATACAGCGCCAAATCTTCCACACCTCCATTGGAATTAGAAATCAAAAAATCGAATAGGGTCTTTTTGAGAACTTTTTAAGTATCCATTTTGCCTAATTAGAAAACTATTCATTGGACAAATATTAAACACAACAAATTGTTTTACAATGGGCTAAAATTAATTAGTACTTACATCTATTATTAACACAAACTCCCAGAATTAGAAAACTGAACAAATAAAGAAAATAAATATAATGTAATGTAGAAAAGAATACAACCGTGAAAAGAAAACTCTTAGTCCAATACATGTATTCCTGAAAGAGGATATTAAAATAACTGAAAGATATTAAAACAAAATATAACTCTGGATACTGTGGATACGGAAAAGACTTCTATTTCTCAATTTTTCAATTGACGAGAAATTTTTTGCATAAAATTTGTTAGTAAAAACATTTAGGTATAAAAATATTTATTAATGTATTTTTATTAATATTTGTGATTAACATAGATTCACAAATTAGTCTAAAGCTATTTCGATTGAAAACCAGATTTTTTTCTACGTGAAACTGCCGAAATTTGAAATTTGTTTATCTTAATTGTTTATAAACATTCAGATTGTTACATTTTACCAAATATTATCAAAGATATATTATTTTCAGGAATATCTGTGCCCATTCTGGCGATCAAAGAAAATTTACATTGGTAAAACCTTAAATTTAAATATTTTGTCACAAGAATTGTTTATAACAATGGTTATTGTTAACTTTTCAAATATTTTTGTGACTAGCAGTTATTCGTCCAAGAGTTTAAAACATTTCCAGTGCAACAAAATTTGTTTCTACCCGAAAGGGCCAAAATTTTGAATTGTTTATCTAATTTGTTTATAAAAATTTTAATTGTTATATTTGACCAAATATTATTAAAGATTTTTAATTTTAAGGAATACCTGAAGTCGTTCTGCCGATTGAAGGAAATTATAATTTGAAAAAACCTTAAATTTAAATATTTTGCCACAAGAATTGTTTATATCAATGGTGATTGTTATCTTTTTAATTATTTTTGTGATTAAATGTCATTTCTACATTAATACGAAGCACTTTTAGCAAAAAGAGAATTATTTTATCGATAATAAGGCTATTTGCCAATTTGTTCATAAAATTTGTTTATAACAATCAAATGGAATAATAAACAAATTATGTGTATTCTGTGAGTCCCCAAACATTCATTTAAGACAATATAAAGTTTACCTAAGCAGTTATTAAAGCGTAAAAAATTTTTATGTAAAAAATTTCAGTTTTTCCATACTTTGAGTTAAAAAATTATTAATAAACAAATAGAGAAGACAAAAGTTCTGACTGCGAAGCTCTTTAGAGTTTAATGAACTTTAATTTTTAAAAAAATTGAAAATCGGACCAAAATTGAAGGCTCTGGACATTTTTGAATGGAGAAAGTGCATTTCCTCCCAGTGTGCGCCTCACCGAATGAATACTCATGATAGGAAAAATCGGCGGCGGCCCAGACCTCTACTAAAAGTTTTTCTAATTTCAATTTTTAAGCATCAAAGCATATACCTAATGTCAACTAAATTTTAATTTAATAATAAAAGTTATGGGTTTACTTAAAACAATCAAATAATGTTTGTGCCTTGACCTGGAAAAGTTGAAAATGTGACCACGAAAAACCGGGAAATGACCATATACGAGTCATAGATAAGCTAGTTTAAAGCAAGGAAGCATAACAAAGTTACTGAAACTTTCCGTAAATGACCGAAAAATTATTGGAAATTTCCAGGATTTTTGGAAATTTCTGGTAATTTATCGGTCATTTGTGGTAAGTTTCGATAACTTTCTTATGCTTCCTTACTTTAAGCTAGCTTATATTAAGTTAGCTTACTTTGTATTTGTACCATGAGGCGTAATCAACTTCATTTCTGTTGAGTTCGCAGAAAACCATTGAGGTGGATTTTGTTGCATCTCATTTTGGATAATTTAAAACAATTGAAAATTTCATTGTGATTTCAGTAAATATTTTCGAGTTGAAGGTGTTTGTAAATGTTTAGAAGCTATCCCTGAAGTTTCATGTCCACACGGTAACCCTTATATTTTAAGTTGGATCTCGACAAATATCACTTTCAAAAATCTAAAAAAATCAAAAACTCATTACTTTTAATCCCATGCAAGTGCTCATGTAAGCATGAGCATGTTCATTGTTCGCAACTTAACAAAATGTCAACAAATTCTGCATCGTATGATTTATAATAATAAAATATTAAAACACTGCGATTATGATTTATAATAATGTCCACTCGGTAACCTATTTTTAAACAATGTTAATAAAATAAAAATGTAATCGAAAATCTTCAGACACAGTCAAATAGAGCGCAAAAAAATTTTTACAGTATTTTAAAAATTGTTTACCTCTACTCATTTTTAAAATAATTTTGAAATTTATTTTTTTGCATTTATTGAATGTACACTCGGTATCTTTCCTAACGTATAAATGATTTATCCTTACTACAAAAATGATTCTTGATCTCTTAAATTAATATTTTCTTCCTATTTTGGATTAGAAATAGTGGAAAAAAATTTTTTAGCTAGTTCTGAGAAGTTTGTTTTTTCAGAAAATAGATAGTCCAAATTTCACAACTTTTTGGCATCGACCCATATGTATAGGAAAAGAGGTCAAGAATGAGGAATCGTTCACCCCATTTATTTTTCAAACTTGTTTACTTCTTTACACTTCTGCTTGTGGATGAATTACACATAAGAGTGGTGATTTGGATCGGCCTGCGGGAATATCTGTATTGTCGATTAATAGGCAATTAAACGGTTGGTACTGAGCTGTCCCGAGGCAAGTAGGGTTAGTCCTAACAGCGATTAAAACCCGCCACTTGTGGGTCTGCTTGAGGCCACGAGCTTCCACTCTCTTCCTCCCACCCTTCGTTTCTCTGAATCTCTCCTTCTGCATCCCCTCATATGGTAGCCCACAATACCAGCCCGGGAAGCCTCCTACTATGGACCACACAATGGATATAATATATCAAACAAATTCGATCTCGCTAAAATATTGACCTCGTTAATCCCCGTTCAAGTCAGTTACTAAAGATGGACAACTATTTTCCTCTCTAGATTGACACGTGACTTCTCAGACTGAGAGGGTAGAAAGTAAGATAGGGGATGGAAGGATGAATGCTTAAACTCGCAAAAGGCGCTCGGTTCGTGGGACATTGCAATCTTTATGAAAAAACATATTTAATTACAAAATAACAAATTATAACATATTATTCTTAAATAAAATCTTGTGTTTCCAGTATGAATTAAATGCTCATAACTATATAGATTCGAGTATTTTTAAGGATGATCACCTTCAAAGGGGTTAACCACCAGCAATTTGGATGTACACCTGAATTCAAGAATTCAAAGAATTCAAAAGAACTCAAGAAGAATTCAAAAACTACAAATACAAATACAAATGAATTCAATAGAATTTAAAGAGGTGAATTTAAGGTGAATTCAAAAGAATTCAGAATAATTCAAAGAATTCAAAATAAGAATACAAGGTGAGTTCAAAAAATACAAAATGAATTCTGGGCACTTTAACCAGAAAAAATATGCCCTTACTATTTTTTCTGGTTAAAGTAACCAGAATTCTGGTTAAAACAACTAGAATTCTGATTGCTTTAACCAGGAAAAAAGTCGGGGAATATTATTTTAAACTCTGTGTGTTATAAAAAAATAATTTCAGGAATCCCATAACCAGAATTCTGGTCAAAGTAATCAGAATTCTAATTAAAGTAAGCAGAAATTTTGGTTAAAACAACCTGAATTCTGGTGACAACCAGAAAAAATAGTAAGGGCATATTTAACTAGAATTCTGGTTTATTTCACCAGATATTGTTTTGAGTGCATACAAATTCAAGTAATGTGAATTTGATATTATGGAAATATGAAAATTTGAACAGGAATTGTGAATACTCTAGTACGTATAATAACAAAAAGTAATAAGTAAAATATATTACAATCACATACAAAAACGTAACCCTACACTAAAAAAAAAGCTAGGAAAATTCTGGAATATTCCCTTACTATTTTTTCTGGTTGAAGTAATTACAATTCTGGTTGAAGTAACCAGAAATGGTTACATTAGCCATTTTAATTAACCACCTATTTAACCATTTAATTAACCATTTCTGAGAAATGGTTACTTTAACCAGAAAAAACGTAAGAACATACTTAACCAAAATTTTGGTTGACTTAACCAGACCTTTTTTGAAGTATAAAAAATCGTGAAACAATATGAAGACATGAGAATGACAACTTGTTAAAGACCATTTGAAGTTGGCCCCTCCAAGTAATAGTTAAAATAACCTAATTCAGGGGCCAACTTCAAATGGTTTTTACCGAGTTGTCATTCTCATGTCTTCATATGTGAATAGAGAGACAGCAGGATGTAAAATGTACGTATAAACGAGAGCACAGATTATTGTGGTCTCTAGGTAAATTATTGTTTATACTGAAGGTAATCATAATACAAGGTGATGAATACATATTTAAAAAATGTAAAAAATATAAAGATAGCTTATAAGTTTATATGGTGAAAAATAAAGAAAATTGCTATACAACTTTCCCACTATTTATGAATTATTTTCGTATGGAAATACTTAAATGTAAAGTTGACGTTTTCCATACCGTAACTTACTTTTCTAAATTTTTTACAATGTACAACTTTTAGTGATCTACTCTAGGATAGTATCCCCTACTTGGGGGTTATGGAAATTTTATTTTGTTATGGAAATTTATATTTTGTTATGGAAAAACAATTGTTACTAATAATTTATAATTACTAATAAAAGTATTATTAATAAAAAAGTATTACTAGCGTTGTTTTACAGCAGATTATTAAAGAAACATTAGGTTAAAATAAAATGCCTTATCTAAGCGGGAATGAATTCACAGCCGTAACCGTAAAACTAGAAGGATTAAATTAAATGGCACCCCCGACAAAAAAGATTGTAAGCTTTTACAAAGGGGTTAGCAGTCTCGTATTATTGTAAATTGGTAGAAAAGGCCAATTTGATTTACAAAAAACTCTTGGAGATTTTTATGTGTCTTTATGTTATAAAAGACATTGTAAAAAGGCTAGTTGAAAAAAATTCTTTCGTCTTTTAACCACTTTAGTTTATCTCAAAACACTAGTTTTTAAGTAAAATTATGTTTCTTATTGTTTAAACAATTTTTATTTGTTTAAATAATTCACTTTTTTACAAATATTTAAATAAATGGTGCTTTCTTAATTCAACAAATTAATTAATTAGTATAAAGAGTTAATTTAGTTGTTTTTTATTTGTTTAAACAATGTTTAATTGTTGAAATGTAACTTCTAACCTGAATCAGATAGAAAATCAGAGTTTTTTGTAAATTATTTAACAATTTCCGTACGTTTATTATAATTTACACTTTTTTCATCTCTCTGTTAATTGTTTAAACAATTTTTATTTGTTTAAATAATTTCTTTCTTCATAAATATTGTGAATTGATGGTGTTTTCTCAATGCTACAAGCCAATTCATCATCATTATAGTCAATGTATACATTTCAGTTGTTTTTAAATTGTTTAAACAATGTTGAATTGTTGAAATGTCGAAATGTAACTTCTAACCTGAATGCGTCAGAAAATCATAGTTTTTTCTAAATTATTCAACAAGTTTCACAAGTTTATTATAATAAAAACTTTTTCCAACTTCCTGTAAATTGTTTAAACAATTTTGATCTGTTTAAATAACTTTTTAATCTCAAAATATCGTGAATTAATGATATTTTTATAATACTAAACCTTAATAGAACAATATGAAAGGTTGTTGAATTAAATAATTAATAATTGCTAAAACAATTTATAAATAACTGAAACTAATTAGCCAAGCTTTCACATTGACTTATTAGGTAGCCGTGTTATAAAAATACTATTTACTCACGATATTTTGAGATTAAAAAATTATTTAAACAAATAAAAATTGTTTAAACAATTGACAGGAAGTCGAAGAAAGTTTTCATTATAATAAACTTATGGAACTTGTTGAATAATTTAGAAAAAACTATGATTTTCTACCGCACTCAGGTGCGGTACAACTGAAATGTATTCATTGACTCTTCATATTAATTAATTAGCTTGTTGCATTGAGAAAACGCCTTTCATTTATAATATTTCATACAATATATTTTGTATTGTATGAAATATTGTATTTTATACAATATTTCATACATACAATAATACAATTACAAGTCAAGAAATGAATTATTTAAACAAATAAAAAATGTTTAAACAATAATAAATTAATTAAAAATGAAATAAAATCGTATGGTTCATCCATTAATGTGGATCTGAGAAAGAGAAATGGAAAAAAAGTGATAATTAATGTCAATATTCCGGGAAACTATGATTACCCTGTTATGAGGGTGGATTTTGAGGTCCCATAATAGGGGTTTGTGAGAGTTGAAATAAAAAATCAATGATAGATTCATATTCCTTGAAGAGTTTTCATCAGATGACGAAAGTATTCCCTATGATTAATTATACATTTTCACGTTTTAAACAACATTTACAAAGATTTGGCTTTTCCCCATGTTAATTTTATGAGAAACTTCAGGGGCCGAGCGCCACGTATTAATATTAACCGATTAAAAAAAAATACGTTTTTTTTTCTTGAGAATCTCTCATGATAACGATCAATGGTGACCTTTTTTAAAAAAAAGTTGTTCAAACAACTTTTTTAAATAGCAATAGACTGATATACATGTTTTAAATAGCAATAGACTGATATACATGTTCACGTAGGTTCAGAGATTCTTATGCAGTATTATTATTATACACCAGAGTATTATATAGTTTGTAGTAGTGGGTATGTATAAACCGTCGGTTAAGCCAGCCATTGTTTCCAACAACACGTGGGGGCCTGGTGATCCGCACGCTCTATTGAAAGTCCATTGTTGAAATATATCTACTCTGTCAAACGCATGTGTACCTATATCTGGCTACCCTTTCGTCGGACGAGACGGATTTTATGGCTTTTCAATCGAGATCTCTTCCTGACCCACTGCAAATAGAATTGAGTCTAAAAATCACGCCCTTCCACCATTCGGACAATTCATCACTATATCTGAATTATGTATTTTTATGCTGATGAATCTGAATCTGAACATCTTATCCATCCGATAATTCTTTTGTTTTTGATAATTTTAACCTGTCAACAAGTCTTTATTTCATTTCTAGACACTTTTCCTTCACTCAGAAAAATATTTGGTTGAGTCAATTAAATGTTTGGTTCAGACAACCAAAAGTTTTAGTTGATTTAACCAAAAATAAAAATTTGGCATATTAAACCGAAGATTTGGTTCAATCAACAAAACCTTTGATTGACTCAACAAAAATTTGGTTCTCTTAACCAACATTTTTGCTTAAATCAACTAAACGATTTGAATCAATCAACAACATTTTTTTCTGAGTGAATTCTTTTTATTCTCACACTCACAAAAAATTCTTTTAATTCAACAAAATCGTTTAGTTGATTTAAACAAAAATTTTGATTGAGCCAAACAAATGTTGGTTGAATCAACCAAATGTTTTGTTGACTCAATCAAATCTTTAGTTGATTATATCAAATTATTTATTTTTGGTTAAATCAACTAAAATTTTTGGTTGGGACAACCAAAATTTAATTGGTTCAACAAAATATTTTTATGAGTGTACTTTATCCATTATTCCACATTATTTATGGACTAATTCTCTCGAACCTTTGGTTTTCATGTCGCTTACATTTTATCCTAATTTTGTATAAAGATTAATAAATATTAAATGACAGGTACTCCTCAGAATTTCGCAAGGATTTAAAAATATTTTATGCCATAAAGTTCAATTTGCAGTTTGGGACCGACGCATGACATTTTTCACACTCCTTACTTTGTAATTAATTTCAAAATTTAATGAGATGTGAGATATGAGATGTGAGTTGTGAAAATCGGTGAGATATCTCACCAATTTTCAATATGTGCAATGGCGCAAACAAGGTCATGTTAGTTAATAAGAATCTTGATTTATTTTATGTCTCTAGGAATATTCATGCAAAACATTTTTTGAACACAGAACACGATGTAAAAGCTTGCCTGCGTGCTCATATCTATTAATGTACCATAGTGTACGTTCTTGTAGCCCTCTTATTGGTTTTTTGAACTGCTGGACTTTCTTATTTTTCAAATAAATAAATAAAATTAATAAATTTTTTTAGAAAAAAATTTATTAAACTTTAAAATTAGAATAACTGAGACTTAAAATAATAAACTCTTTGACAATCACCCATAATATATATAATTACAAATTCGATTTAAAATTTGTTGGAAAAAAGTGATGATTCAAAGAACATGTTTTTGCCAAAGAATATTTTTATCAATGGTAGAAAAAGTCATTAAATTGTGCTTGCTAATAATTGTCAAGGTACTTAAATATATTTGATTGTTTGCGATGTGATTTATTAATTATTTTGTTCCCATTCATGGTGTGGATTGGATTCGATTATAGGAGGTTGTAAACACACCAGGGATTATGAATCGCAATATATCAGCTTGTCCGCTGTAATAGACGAATTGCAGATGTATTGCAAGTACTTACACATATGTTTAGCAGAACAAGCTGGCAGCTTCCGACGTCAAATCCAGTCGAGAGCCCTCGATCACGTCAGTGTCCACTAATTAACATTAACTCGTAGAAAAATTTTACAAAATGGCCTCTCCCCTGTCGACGAACTCTGTCGTATATTATATATTATATATTATCCTACCCACAATTATATTTTCAGAAACCCTTTCAGTTTAAAGATATTTAAATTATTTTTATATTTAAAAAAAACTAGGAAAATTCTAGTTAAATATGCCCTTACTATTTTTTTCTGGTTAAAGTAATCAGAAATTCTAGCTAAAGTAATCAGAAGTTCTGTTTAAAGTAATCAGAAAAAATAGAAAGGGCATATTTAACCAGAAACCTGATTAACTGATCCAGACATTTTTTTAGAGTTCCATTTTTTTATCAAGATCCGAGATAACAAATCAGCGTCAGGTATAAAAAGAAATAGCTACCAAGAATCCTTCACTCAGAAAAGTGGTTTCGTTGTATTTACCATAATATTTAACTGGAATTAATTCTGGATTAGTAGAGAGCTGTAATGGAATTTTTCTGGTTAATGTCAATAAGAATTTCTGGTCAAACTAACTCATGGAAATTTAGTTAGTCTAAACAGAAATTCTGGTAAAAATTAACCAAAAAAATCCGGTACTGCTGTACTCAAGCGGAATAAATTCCGGTTAAATATTCTCACAGTAAATCGTGGGACATTATTTTAATCTGCAGCGATATTATTTTGATCTGAAGTGGATCATTATTCTATTATC
>JBAGKK010504392.1:0-26841 GCA_037177015.1 Euceroptres primus | reverse complement strand
TTTTTGGAATACAGAAACGAATTCAAATTTAAATAATTTGAAAATTTGTGGACTAAAGTAGGCTTCACGTAATTTAAATAGTCCACTGTTCATATTTTAAAAACCAAATTTATTTTCCAAAATACAGAAACCAGTTTAAATTTGAATAATTTGAAAATTTATGGACTAAAGTCCATGATTCTGTATTTAATTTACAAAAGTATTTTAGAAATTGATACTTCAATAATTTAAATTAAGAATGGAGTTGAAATAGTCCACCATTCATATTTTAAGAAGCAAATTTATTTTTCAGAATACAGAAACCAATTTAAATTTGAATATGTAATTTAAAAATTTGTGGACTAAAGTTCGTGATTCTGTATTTAAATTACAAAAATTTTTAAAAAATGAATATTTCAATAACTTAAATTAATAATAGAATTGAATAAGAAAAAGGCGATTTAAAAAAGAAAATTTTGTTTTGCAGATGTTACAACGAGTGGATCCGAGTGATAATAAATCCAGTGAACGTTTTGCTGGTCATAGATGTGCAAAATGACTTTATAGATGGAACATTAGCTCTTCGAAATTGTGATCAGGGTGAAGATGGAGTAGAAGTAGTGGAACCAATTAATCATCTCGTAAAAGAAGGTGTTTGGAAAAAAGTCGTCTACTCTTTAGATTGGCATCCTGAAAATCATATAGGCTTCTATGAAAACTTACACCTGAGGCAACTTCATCCTGATTCGAAGGTACCAGAAAAGTTCAATTTAAAAATCTTCAAACTCAAAGTTAGATTTCAAGCTTTGATTTCTTTTCGTTGCCTAATATGAATAAACAAATTTTTTTAAATTAACAGGTGGTAAAGGAAAAAGCCAAAGCTTTTGATACTGTATTATTTCGGGAACCAAAACTCGAGCAGAAATTATGGCCAATTCACTGTGTTATGGACACCTGGGGAGCTCAATTGCACAAAAACTTGTATATCGCTCCAGATTCCGAACAGGTATTTGTCCTGAATTTATATTTTACTTTTGTCTAAAAATAATTTTTATCTGAAAATATCTGAAAATATTTCTGGAAACTAATAGAATTGTTGATATACATATACGTATTTTATATTTTTATTAGTTAAAAGTTGTTTTAAAGACTGAAAAACTAAAATGGTTATTTTAAATTGCATTTTTCATGAATTCTTGGATGGTGTTTGTAAAATATGGTCATTGTCAAATAGATTAAAAGTCTTGTATATAAAAATAACTCGACTACACAAAAGGAGAATCACGCAATCACCACAGGAAAATACCTTTATCCATTCTTGTGACAGATTTCCTGTGGTTTATTGTTCTCAATTTTATTGTTATATGGTTCAATAGAAAAATCCTTAGAATTTGAAATGGATGACATAACCCTCTTATACTGAAAATATCTACTCTTATGAAATTAAAAAATGATCCTTAATTCTTTTAAAATTTTAGCTTTAGAAAATTGATTATTTTGCTTGCAAATTCAACGGTTTTTTGGTCTTGAAATCTACTTTTGAATACAAATTTTATTTAAAAACGAAATTAAAAAAAAATTAACAAATAATGAACTAAGATTGAATTTTAAAATGGAACAAATCAAGTGAATTATTACTGTTTGCAGAAATTCGAGCCATTTTACAAAAGTAAAGAATCGCTTTTAAAGTTTAAATTTGAAATATTTTTCAAATTGGAAGCTTTTCAAGTTAAGTCCTTTTAACTTTGAACGCTTTGAAGTTTCTGTGATTTAAAACCCAGTCATTTAAAGTTAATAACGCCTTCAACAAACAATCTAGAATTCTTTTATAAATAGGGAATTAGATTCTTAAAGATACTTCAAAACTTTCAAAACCTTTCTGGAACTATTTCACCTTTAGACAAATTAGGAAGACTCTAAATTCCAAAATAGACTCGACAAACTCCAATTAGAACTTAATCAATTTGCATTCTAGGTAC
Source organism: Euceroptres primus (assembly GCA_037177015.1). NCBI lineage: Eukaryota > Metazoa > Arthropoda > Insecta > Hymenoptera > Figitidae > Euceroptres > Euceroptres primus. Next base: position 24,883 of record JBAGKK010504392.1, on the reverse strand, counting down.
GGAAAGGCCAGAATCCAGATATGGAATCCTACTCCGCGTTTTTCGATAACAACTCTGTAAATTCCACCGAATTGTTAGACATTCTTCATAAGCTTGAGGTCACGGACGTATATGTTTGCGGTTTAGCATATGACGTTTGTGTTCGAGCAACTTGCTTAGACGGTTTAAAATTGGGTTACCGATTGGCATTGATCGAGGATTGTTGTCGTGGAGTCGATCAACATGCTATATCCAAAACTCGCAAAGAAATATCTAAAAGTGGAGGATTGATTACAGACAGCAAACATGTTCTCCCACTCGTTAAGGGCAGAAAAAGAAGCTTAATCATGGCTCAGCAAGGTGCTTCCGCTTTAGCGAAAAAGTGGTCCGATCAAGAACTAATCAAGTCCAACGTGGAAAAATAATGACGGAAAAATCTCATTTGCTTTTGAAACTTTTTAGCCTTACGTAGACTCTATTTATCCACACGAAAAGGAAGTAACGCTCCTACAATTAGATGCAAAGTAGGTCTTACAATGTCAGAAGATATGAATTCTATTCCTTTAAAAAACTTTTTTTATGGAATTCTCTTCTTTTTTTGGCATTTTAGATGCTGAAGATTTGAGGTATTCTTATTTATTTGGATCCTAGATAAAGGATTCTAGTTTTTTTCTGAATATTTGAAGTATTTTGTCAGAAAAAAAAGAAATTTTTCTTTATAATTTGTTTTTGTTAGAAGGAATTTTTTTTAGAATTTTGAGTTTAGAAAGTGCTTTTGTACTTAATACACTTGACAAGTTTCTGCTTTTCACGATAATAGTTTCGATAGTTTATAAAAGACGAAAAGTACTTTATAGTATAATTTTTCAGTCTATATTTCATAGACACTTAAGACATAAGTTCCTGCTTTTCACGATAATGGTCTCGATAGTTTATAAAAGACGAAAAGTACTTTATAGTATAATTTTTCAGTCTATATTTCATAGACTCTTAAGACATAAGTTCCTGCTTTCCACGATAATGGTCTCGATAGTTTATAATAGACGAAAAGTACTTCATAGTATAATTTTTCAGTCTGTATTTCATAAAAACAAGAGTACAATTTTGCACAAGAAGAGCTTTTTGATCTAAGAAATATTTACTTTCATGTATGGAATATCAATTTCCGATCTCAGATGCATATTTAAAAAAAATAATGGAACTTGTAACCAATAAAACGAGGTCCTATTTTCTATCGCAGAGCATTTGTCTTTCATTTAAATCTCTTTTGATCCAAAATACGAAATCTATCCAAAATATAAATAGCTATATAGAAATTAAATTTAATAAAGGTGGTAATTTTTATTTATATACAAAGGCAAAATGTAACTTAATTTCTCTAACATACAATATACAATTTTTTAAAGAGACGAATGTCTTCATACAATAAATTACATATTTACACAAAATTCAAATGTGCAGCTTTTAAAAAAATTGTAATTAATTTGAAACTTGATTCTAATCTAAAGAATTTATGTTGAATACTTTTTAATTCCGATTTGGAATTTATAAATAGTGAAATAAATAATTAACAGGAATCTATGCAATTAGTATAAAGTGGTGAATTTTTTGCCTCATCAGGGGAAGTTTTTTAATCTTCGTTCAGTAATGAACGAGCTGTGCGTTCGATTCTATTGGCTGATTCATCATCTTTTGTCAGTTCACAAATATATCGTTGCCTTGAACCACAGTCTTCACCTTTGTAGGAATAAATTCTAGATGCCGGATTAAAATCCAGTTTCAAACACCTGTTCGTAAAAAATATGATTATAGAATTTGCAAAATTCTTAATTTTCTTAGAAGTTATTTTTTTTTATTTAAGGAACAAACCTTCCATCGCCTACGACTGTTTGTTTTGTATCCTGGTAAACTGGTCTTGCACTTGCTGCCCATATCCACAAAAGTCCTGGATTTAAGCCTCCAGTCCAAAAGTTTTTGCCTTTAAATTTTTTATCGGTTTGCAGATAAGCCACGATGTCTTGATTTTCTTCAACGTTTCTGAATTCCACCAAATTTCCACCCATTCCTCTACATAGACTTGCTGAAGATTTCCAGTCGAATTCTCGAGTGCTGAAGTAGTAGCAATTTTGACCAGCCCTCGTGTAATTTTGAGGACATGGTTCTAAAATCAGAAAATGAAGAGGTATTATTTTTATAGTTTTGATTATTTTATATGTATATAAATTTTGGATTGTTTTATCTATTTGATTTTGAAACAAATTTATTGTATAGAATATTAATTCTTTCTATATTATTCCTTACTCCTGAGGGGTTGACCACTAGCAATTTTTTTGTTATTAATTTTTAAAAAATTGTATTACTTGAATTCAAGAATTTATATAATTCAAATGAATTCAAAATAATTCAGAGAATTTAAAAGAAATCCACAGAATTCAAGGCGAATTCAAAAAACCAACGGAATTCAAATTAATTTAAGAGACTGAATTCAAGAATGTAAAATAAAGCAAGGGAATTAAAAAGAATTAAAAGAAATCAAAAGAATTCAAAAGGATTCATGTGAATTCAAAAGACCAGTGGAATTCAAAAGAATTAAAAATTATGCAAGTGAATATCTGTCAAAAGATCTCAAGTGAATTTAAAAGAATTCAATATCTGTTAAAAGTTGTCAAGTGAAGTTAAAAAAAATTAAGAAGGCCATCAAAATTCAAAAGAATATAATGAATTTAAAAGAATTCAATGTGAATTCAAAAGACTAACATGGAATTGAAATGAGTTCAACAGAATTCGAAGGAAGTCAAAAGAAACCAAAATAATTTAACAGAATTGAAAATGATTCAAGGGAATTCAGAGGAATTCATAAGATTTAAATTGAATTTAAAAGAAGTCAAAGAATTTTAGAGAATTCCAAAGAATGCAAGGTGAATTTAAGAGTTTAAGAATAATTAAGAATAATTAATAATTAAGAATAATTAATTTAAGAATTTAAGAAGTCAAAGAATTTTAGAGAATTCCAAAGAATACAAGGTGAATTCAAAAGAATTCGAAGGAATTCAAAAGAAAAAAGGTAATTCAAAATAAATCAAAATAATTCGAAAGATTCAAGTGAGTTCAGGGGAATTTAAAAGATTTCAAGTGAACTGAATTCATTCAAAATTTGAAATAAATTAATCTGAATTCAAAAGAATTCATGGGAATTCAAAGAATTCTAGACTAAAAAAGGATAATTTTAAAGTATTGAAAAGAATTAAAAGAAATTAAAAGAATTCATGTGAATTCAAAAGACCAGTGGAATTTAAAAGAATTAAAAATTGTGTACAAGTGAATATCTGTCATAAGATCTCAAGTGAATTTAAAAGAATTCAATATCTGTCAAACGATCTCAAGTGAATTTAAAAGAATTCAATATCTGTCAAACGATCTCAAGTGAATTTAAAAGAATTCAATGTATATTCAAAAGACTAACACGGAATTGAAAGGAATTCAACAGAATTCGCAGGAAGTCAAAAGAAACCAAAATAATTCAAAAGAATTAAAAATGATTCAAGTGAATTCAGAGGAATTCATAAGATTTAAAGTGAATTTAAAAGAAGTCAAAAAATTTTAAAGAATTTCAAAGAATGCAAGGTGAATTCAAAAGAAAATAAAGTAATTCAAAATAAATCAAAGTAATTCGAAAGATTCAAGTGAATTCAGAGGAATTCAAAAGATTTCAAGTGAACTGAATTTATTCAAAACTTGAAGTATATTAATCTGAATTCAAAAGAATTCATGGGAATTCAAAGAATTCTAGACTCAAAAATGATAATTTTAAAGGATTAAAAAGAATTAAAAAGAAATCAAAAGAATTCATGTGAATTCAAAAGATCAGTGGAATTTTAAAAAATTCAAAATTATGCAAGTGAATATCTGTCAAAAGATCACAAGTGAATTTAAAAGAACTAAAAAATCCATTGGAATTCAAAAGAATTAAAAATTATTCAAGTGAATTCAGAGGAATTCATTTCAAAAAATTTTTAAAAATTCCATAGAATGCAAGGTGAATTCAAATGAATTCAAAAGAAAATAAGGGAATTCCAAATAAATCAAAATAATTCGAAAGATTCAAGTAAATTCAAAGGAATTCAAAAGATTTCAAGTAAACTGAATTCATTCAAAACTTGAGATAAATTAATCTGAATTCTAAAGAATTCATGGAAATTCAAAGAATTCTAGACTCAAGGATAATTTCAAAGAATTCAAGTGAATTCAAAGGAATTTAACAATTTTCAAGTGAATTAAAAAAAAACTCATTAGAGTTCAACTGATTTCAATCGAACTGAATTATTAATTGAACTTGAGATAAATTGATTTCAATTCAAAAGAATTCAAGAAAATTCCAAAGGTTTTGAAAAAATTAAAAAGAATTAAAAAGTTTTAAAGGAATTTACGTTAATTAAAAGAATTAAAAGGTTTCAAAAGAATTTAAGCGAATTTGATAGAATTCAAATGAATTTTTAAAAATTCAAGTAAATTCTAATGAATTCAGAAACAGATGTGCGCTTGAATTCAGTACTGGTTAACCCCTTGCTAATTCCATTTGAAATCGAGGAAACAATTTTTAGTAATTAATCTTACCCTTTTGTTTGTTTGGATTATTATTGTTCCCAGATATAACATAGTATAAAAGTTCTTCTGCCCTTCTCAATCGTTTTTCCAAATAGTCCACCCTGTATACTAATTTTTCAATGGCACCTGAAAAAGATACAAATTTGATCCATTTTTAGTTTCAAAATAGAAATTTTATTTTTGCATGACTACCTGATTACATTATATCAATGACTCAAAAAATGAAGTTTAAAATTAATTTTCTGTTGTATTTTTTTGGAAGTGCTTAAAATTTTTGACAGAAAAAAAATTCTTCCACAAATTCAAAAGTACTTTGGATTTGTTCCAATCTATTCCATTAATTAAATTATTTTTTTACAGAGTATTTCTAATTATTTTAAATTATTATTATTTATAATAATTATAATTGGTAAATAGATATTTACAGATTGAAACTGCTGTATTACGAAAATTTAAGATATTATAAAAAAAAGCATTGATGGACAAATGTCTTGAATTTTTCATTTCCAAGAAAGTTTTTTTTCATTAGAATAAGAAAAGATTTTATGAAGAATATGAATAATTCAAAAAATTGAAAGCTACCTAAAAGATAGAGATCTGTTTCTGAAACGTCACGCTTGTTTGGACTTGTGGCTTTCGGCGAAATCATCAATGTTTTATCTCCCAGTTTCATTACTCTGGAATTTCTTGCGTTAAAATTTCCTTTTTCAGATACGACCCATTCTTCCAAGATCTCACTCCAAGGTCCAGAGTGAACTGATTCTAAAAAAATCGTGTGTCTATCTCTGCTAGTCACTAATGATGATGTGTTTGAAGCTGTTTTTCAAATTGAAAAAAAATATTAATAACAGTTCATTTAAATACAATTATATTTAAAACAATGAATACTAATATTAATAATATAATCTCACCATTAGTGCCCATTAAAAATAATATCCAAGTTGCTATAAAAAGTTTGAATGATTCCATTTTTGCATTTCCAATCTGAAACCATTTTTTTTTAGTTGAGACATTTATATTACTTATTATAATAATTTATTAAGTTCATGTATTAGTTTAACTATTTATTAACATAGCGAAATTATGTATTAATTTTTTTCCATTGAAAAATTTCTTAACTCTTTAAATTTGTTGTTAAATTAAATATTTGAAGACGAGAAGTTTTCTGGTCCTGAAACTTTCTCTTGGGAATTCCGCATGTCGCAAGAGTATGTTAACGTATGTACATTTGCGGGAGTTCTCGTTTAATATTCAATAACATGCTGGTATAATCGCCAGATAATAACTGAAATTTTTGAAGTTAATGAACAAAAAATGAGGACAACTACTGTGGTTTTTTTTCAATTTGACATAATTGCAAAGAAACATTTTTGTTATTCGTTTTTATTTGTTAAATTATTTATTAATTTATCACATTTTTATTAGGAGTAATAATTTTATAAGAAAATCCAATAAATGTTATCTTCAAAAGGCAGAATATAATTTTGAAATGGTCATAAAAAATAATTAAAAATCATAGCAAAGTTAAAAATATTTTGCCCGACTTATTCTTTGATTTTTTTATTAATATTCATATTTATTATCTTCCTAGTGGCGTAGTAATTTTCTAAAAGCTATTTCTTTCTATCAATATTTATTAGTTTGGCACAAATTTTTTTACTTAATTTCATTGGTTTATACGAACTTGAATATTTAATTCACTTCGAAATTTTGAACTTTAAAATCTTTAATAGAATATTTAATTCACTTCGCAATTTTGGGGTTCAAGTTTTTTTCCAGAAACTTAAAATAAAATAAATTAACTTACCCACTGAAGCAGATTTTGAAAAACATTGAAAGCACTTGTTTATTTAATTTTTGAATAAAATGGCTCACCGACTAACAATTATTGTTTATTTGAAAAAGGTTTTGAAAATAATTTACATATATCTTTTACATACAATTTACCTACAATTTACTTTTTTTTAAATCAATTTTATCATTTTTTATGTCACAACAGTGATTGAGTGAATCGAAATAAACACGTGAGTTTTTTTCATGAATGAAAGGATACCTTTCAGGCCTGGTGGATCAGGTTCGAAGGCATCTAAGAGACTAGCAGAGACAAGGATGAACCCAAGTTGATCCGGACTTCTGTAGGTCACTTTCTCCCCACCTTGGAATCAGTCACTTTCTTTAGCAAACAGTTTAAATGATTCTGACTTTTAGGATTATGTTGATTCTGACTATCTGACTGTTAGGATTATGTTGATTCCATTTTTTATCAGAGTTACATCTTATTTTTGTGTATTTTAATTTAAGTTTTAATTTTGATTTAATGTTGATTTAATTATAAATGTTAAAATTAAATGTTAATGTTAAATGTTAAATTTCTTCCAATCGTTAAAATTATGATTTTTTTTTAGAGTAGAAGTTAAACGGTTTTATATGGCGAAAATTTGAGGGTAAAAATTAATTTAAATAACAGTTTTAGAAATTAATTAATTAACAGATATTCTTAACAGATAACGTATAACAGATTAAAGATATTCAAAGATAAAGTGTTTTCTATTTGGTGAAATCAGAAAAAAGGAGGGAGACAATAAGACCAGGTTTTGGATCGATCCAGAGAAAAATACAAATATCTTCGTTTTATAATATCTTTTTTAATATATTAATATCTTTATCTTAATATCTTTATTTTATAATATCTTCGTTATCTTCATTAAAAATACATTTTAACTCTTCAGATTCAATTTTATTTCTACTTCTTAACTATTTCTATAAAGAATGGAACTTAATTACAATAATTTATTAAATTTGATATAAAGTGCCTTATATAAAATACTTTTCAGAATTAAAATTCTTTTAAAAAACGTATAATAATTTATTAAAAAGCCAAAATACGATAAATTATTGTAAAACTCGTAATATTGTTTCGATAAGACAAACGGTTTTAAAAAATGTAAAAATAGTTTAATTCTGGTTTAATAACAAATTATCAAATACCCTAATTTTTATCTGAACTCAAAAACCGGTCTTATTGACTCTCCTCCTTTTTAAATAGATTTCATTTAAAATAATTTAAATTTTAATAATAATTTGATTTTAGATATTAATAAATGTGTCAATCAATTTATCATAAATTTTTAAAAATAAATTTATCATAAAAATAAAAAAATTAATTTATTAATATCTAAAATTGTTTGACAATGCCAATATTTTATTCCATGACAAATTGTGGATGCTTTTAAATTGAAATTAAATGTTTATGAAAGGATCACTTTGCATGATGATTGCAAAAACACAAGTTTTGCTTTTTGACCAAGCGAATATAATTGATCGGTTGCGGTTCGAAGATCACGGACCTGTGGCGAGAAAAGATCACGAGAAGATATTTTTATGCAAAAGACCTTCTATGAAACGGGATATCCTCTTGTCCCAAATAAAAGTAAGATATGTGGTTCACCATATTCTAAAATGATTCATATTTGAAACTCATTAAATTTTATTACCAAGTAATTTTTCCTACCTTCCCAGAATCACTTTTTCTCAAAGTTTTTTTATCCATCATCAAATTTTTACATAGCTTTTATGTGGTGTAAATATTTTATTAATTATAGTTATTAATCTAAGGAAATAATCAGTTGAAGAAATAAATCAAAAAATAAATTCTAATCACAGTTACTTTAAAAAGAAAACAATTTCTAATTTCTTTTTCTAATTCTAAATTTCTAAATTTAGATTTAGATTATTCTAATTCTATTTAAATTATTCTAATTCTAAATTTCTAATTTTATTTTTATTTTTTTGCACAATTAGAAAATATCTATAAGAATTTCATACAAACAATTTGTTGGTCTGATAACAACAATCAACAAATTTGACATTTTTTTTGTAACTTTTGGTTTTTAGCTTCTATCGTCAATGGGGGAGTGCAGAAAAATTTTTATTAAATTTTAGAGATTTTTCATTCCCAACTACAAGTTTTGAATCCTTTTTGAACTGAAAATAAACAAAACTTTTTTTTTCGAAACACCCTGGTGATGCTTTTTTCCGGTTGGGATTAAGCCCTTTAAAAAATCAATCGATGTTGCCGGAAATCGATCTGTGCAAATTAAGTCTTGAATGAAACACCTGCTGACGATTAACCCACTAACCCGATTTTCATAAGACATGCATCATCAGAATAGGTGTTACAGTTCTCTTTCTGAGAAGTTAATAATCTTCTAGGATTGAAAATAACTTCCTTATTTCATCAAAAAAATATCTTCCTAATTTCCTAAAAAATAGTTTCCTTATTTCCTAAAAAATAGCTTCCTAATTTCTTAATAATTATTTTCCTAAAAACTAGGTTCCAACATTTTTAAAGTTAGTGACCTTTCGGAATTGAAAAAAATTGGCAATAATTTTGAGGACTGAAAAATAGGACGAAAATAAGAAATATTAAATAATTTTTTCATTCAACGAAATATTAAATGAATTAAATAGTATATTATGCACCTAGGGGGAGAAGAGGGACTTTTTTGACGAGTGTATGTTATCAATACGAGTCGTCTATTATCACGGAAAAATTTCCTTGGAATAGTCTATTGTTACGGAAATTTCCATAACAATAGTCTATTGTCGCGGAAAAATTTCTGTGGGAATAGTCTATTGTTTTGGAAATTTCCGTATCAATAGGCAACCAAAATTTCCGAAGAGTTTTTACGGTGAGGGGCTGATTATTGCAAAATGCGAGCTTACAGATGTATAATTTTTCATTATTTATATATGACGTCACTTTTTACTCCCTAGGTTTACAAAAAGTACTTTTTACTCCCTAAGGAGTGAAAAGTAGAGGTTTAGCCCCGCTTAATAGGCATGAAAAAGGGCTGAAATCATGCAAGTGTTATAAAAAATTAATTTTTCTATGAGGTCCTACATTAATTAGATTTTGGCTATTTTATTTTTATTAACATAAAGTTAATGGAATTATATTCCATATAAATATCCAAGTGATGTTCAATATTCAACAGATTAGTCAAAAACTTATCAACGGATTAGTATTCGTCAAAAATCTAAGAATTAAAAAATATTAGGAATTAAAAAAGTCTTTTCCATTCTTAAAAAATTGTATATTGAATCGTGAAAGGAGCATCTGCAAAAAAGCAACCAGTCCCAAGAAGAAAATTGATCAAAAATTGATTTTGAGCTTAAAGTCCTAAATGCCATTGGCAATTTTGTTTTTTTTTTTTAACTTTTTGTACTGTACTATGTCTGTAAATATTTAATAATGCAATTTGAATTTTATTTTTTGATTTTGTAATAACGAAGGATTTTTTCCACGTTCCAAAAAATTTCTTTATTCCAATTCGAATGTTACCACAATTTTTTTACAGGGACATGATTTCGGATCCGGTATTTTAATTAAACCAATAAAAGGTGTTTCCAGCTCTTCCTTCTTTTCATAAAAAGTAATCTTATTGTTTTTGAAGCACAAGGATCTATACGGTAACTGTATATAATTTATTTTCTTAAACAAGAAAAATTCGTACAATACTTATTCTATATCGTAGTAGGCATTGGCTCTAATTTTCACAAAAGTCTCAGGGTTTACTTCAAAAATACACTGTGAGATTGAGCTGTTCATTTCCGGTTTGGCTGCTTCCAGCTCGAGCTTCTGCCCCAACTTCCACACTATCCACCGTCTGTTAAAAGAATTTAAATTTTATATTTATAGATTAATTGATTTTTTGAAAACTATTATGAAAACAAAAATTATTATTTATTATTTTTATTTTCTATTGAATCCTGATGAATTATATTATGAATTATATGAATTATCCTGATGAATAATAGTTCTTCAATTTTTCTCAGTGGAAGATTTGATAAATAATTCATTAAACTCTATAATATTTTTTTTACTCCAAGTTCGAATCAAATTTCATTTTTGAAAATGATTTACTTCTAATACATTTCTATAAGTTTTATATTTCGAATTTTGTATTTCTCTCCAATAAACTTTGCCTTAATCAGATTTTTAGATACAAAAATTAGTTACAGTAGGCGACAAGCGACTACAAGGAAGGGTTTCGTAGCTTTATTGGTACTATAATAATTTTTGGTCCTTTTTCAATTTTTAGTTCTATGTCAATTTTGGGTCCTATGTCCATTTTGGGCCCTATGCCAGTTTTTGATCCTATGTCCATATTGGGCACTATGTCATTTTTGAGGTCTATGTCCATATTGGGCACTATGTCAGTTTTAAGGTTTATGTCCATATTGGATCCATTGTCAATTTTGTGTCCTATGCCAATTTTGGGTACTATGTCAATTTCTGGACTATGTCAATTTTGAGCCCTATGTCATTTTTGGGTACTATGTCAATTTTTTGTCGGTTCTATGTCAATTTTGGGTCCTATGCGAGTTTTGGTAATTTTGGGTCCTACGCGAGTTTTGGACCCTATGTTCATATTGGGCACTATGCCAATTTTGGGTCCTATGACAGTTTTGGGCCCTATGTCAATTTTGGGTTCTATGTCAATTTTGGGCCCTATGCCGGTTTTGGGTCCTATGGCAGTTTTAGGCTCTGTGTCCATATTGGGTACTATGCCAATTTTAATACCTATGTCAGTTTTGGGCCATATTGGGTCGTATGACGGAAGGACGGACAAAGGACCGAAACTATAAGGGTTTCTACCCGAGGCTACGAAACCCTAAAAAATTTAATTATAATGGAAGGGTTGACCACTCGATTTTTGAATGTGCGCCAGATTTCAAGATTTTAAAGATTACAAAATATTCCAAGAGATTTCAAAAGATTTCAAGGATGTCGAAAGATTTCAAGAGATTTCAAAAGATTTCAAAAGATTTCAAAGATTTCATGAAGGCATGTACACCAGATTTCAAGAGTGTTAAAAATTCGAGTAAAAAAAAATATCAAAAGATTTCAAAGATTTCACAAAAATTTCAAGGATTTCAAAAGATTTTAAAGGTGTCAAAAGATTTTCCAAAGATTTCACAAAAATTTCAAGGATTTCAAGACATTTTACAAAAATTTTAAAGATTTCCCAAAAATTTTAAAATATTTCAAAGATTTCAAGAGATTTCAAATATTTCCCAAAGATTTCACAAAAATTTCAAACGATTTTAAAGATTTCAAGGATTTCAAAAGATTTCAAAGATTTTATGAAGACATGCAGATTTCAAAATAGTTTAATGATTTCAAAATATTTCAAACATTTCAAAATAAGTCAAACATTTCATGAAGACATGAACACGATTTCAAGAGTGGTTAGTCTCTCGAGTAAAAAAAAAAAAATTCAGAAGATTTCAAAGGTTCCACAAAAATTTCAAAAGTTTCCAATCTTTTAAAAGATTTCATAAAGGCATGTACGCCAGATTTCAAGAATGGCTAGCCCCTCGATTATAATTTAATATTACGATATTACAATATTTAATTTAAGATAAATTGAGAACTGATGTAGAGGGATAATTAAATTCGTAATTACAAATTATATAATTTTAGAGATGTGAAAATACCCGATCGTCGTCGTCCCAGGATAATTTTTTCACTCTCTGTGAGATGGATCCTGTGGGCCAAGTAGGTGCCAAAGAATCTGGAGGATCTGCTGAGTAATTAGACGAATTTTGCGAACCAGCATCCAAATTCGCATTGGTCCTTGCACTCAGGTCGTTCATATTTTGAACTAATCCACCTACATTTGGAATATTCGAGGTGGCTGATAAAACTGGTGGGCTTGGGGCTGGACCTACTTTGTGTCTCGAATAAAGTGGCATTTGCCTTGCTGATATCACACCTTTAATAAAAAATGAAAAATTTAACAACTCTTCAATTCGATTTTATATCTAAAACTAAAAAAAAATTAATAATAAATTCTTGCAGAAATAGAAACAAAAATAGAAAAAGGAAACAAAAACTAGAAACTTCTAAAACGTTTATAAAATTATTAAGACTTAATCTTTTATTTTATAAAGTGAGGAAATAAGATTACCTATCATCCTTCTAAAATCTGCGAAATTGAATTAAAAATTTGAAAAAATGGTTAGATTAAATATGAAATTAAATATAATTTAGATAAAATGCCACTAACTTTTAATAGTTGCATTGTATGGATTCTCGTTATCCTCTCCAAAAACAGGATTGTCTATATCGTTGTTTTCACGATCATTTTCTCTAGAATTGTCCAAATCGTGAAGGACACTGGCTCCCAAAATTTGGGGAGTGGGACTTAATGCAGAAGGCACTGGAGATTTTTCCCTGTATCCTGTTCCCATGGAGCTCACAGATCCACCTCCTTTTGGTCTCTTACTGTAAATAAACATTTCACCTTATTTATTAATTTAAAAAAAGTAATAATAAAAATTAGTTATGGTAGGCAGGCGTCAAGCACTTTAGGTACTATATTGATATTGGGCCTTTTATCTATATTGGGTCCTGTGTCGGTTTTGGTCCCTATGTCAGTTTTGGACTCTATACCCATATTGGGTCCTCTGCCCATATTGGGTATCATGTTCATATTGGGCCCTATATCAGTTTTGGATCATATGTCCATATTGGGCCTTATGTCAGTTTTGGGCCCTATGTCCATATTGGATCCTACGCCAGTATTGGGTCCTATGTTCATATTGTGCCCTGTGTTCATATTGGGTCCTATGCCAGTTTTGGGTCTTATGTAAGTTTTGGGTTCTATGTCCATATTGAGTCCTATGCCAGTTTTTGGTTCTATGTCCATATTAGGTCCTATGCCAGTTTTGGGCCCTATATCCATATTGGATTCTATGCCAGTTTTGGGCCCGATTCCATATTGGGTCCTATGTCAATTTTGTCCCTATGTCCATATTGGGTCTTATGCCAATTTGGGGCCCTCTACTCATATTGTGTCCTATGCCAGTTTTAGGTTCTCTGCGAATTTTGGGTCATATGTTTTTGGCACTATGTCAATTTTGGGAAATATGTCAATTTTGGACCCTATTCCAATTTTGGGTTCTCCGCGAATTTTGGGTCCTATGTCAATTTTGGATCCTATGCCAATTTTGAGCCCTATGCCAATTTTGGGTCTTATGCCACTTTTGGGCCATATGTCAGTTAGTTACCTGTCAAAATAGTACGACGGACGGACAACAGACCGAAACTACAAGGGTTTCTGCCGGAGGCTACGAAACCCTAAAAATTACAAAAAAAAACAATAGAAAATGGTCTTTGAAAAAATCACCTAATCCTTGAATTAGTTTAATTATTATGTGATCTATGTATAATGTACAATTTTGATTTTTACTTTTGAGTTTTAAAATTTAGATTTTTACTTTTGAGTTTTACAATTTGGATTTTTACTGTTTTACTGGAAATATTTGAGAGTGATTTATTTATTACATACTTACTGCTTGTAAATGTACATTATTAAAATCAAAATGACCACACCAAGTAGTCCCAAAACTCCTCCAAAAACTGCTACCAAAATTACACTGCTACCAAGCCAGGCAGGAGCTGCTCTTGCTGCAATTGGTATTACTCCAGTGTTGGGTAGATGAACAATCACAGGAATCATACTTGATCTTTTAAAAAAAAAATAGAACAAAATATTAGAAAAAATATTTAGAAAAATATTTAGAAAAAAATTTACTAAATTAAAAAAAAATAGAAAATCACTTTTAAAATAAATTAAATTTATCAAAAGATAAATTGAATAGAAAAAAATTTACAAATTTATATTAAACAAGACTTAAGTTTCATTATAAATTAAAAAATTTTAATAAACATAATTCAAGAAATTTTATATCCAGTGAATAAGTAAATCAAATGTTAATAAATAAATTATTTAAATTAAATAAATAAAGGAGATGAGAACCTGGGAGGTCTTCCAGTGTCAGAAGCAATAGCCACAAGACGAGCAAGAGTTCCATTGAAAGGACCTGTACTTCTGAGAATTAATTCTCCATTATCTCTTATTTCGAATGATCTGTAAAAATATTAATTAAATTATTTAATTGCAGATAAAACTAATTTTTTTTGCTGTTTGAGGAAACTTTGTTTCAAGTGGAAAAAAAGAAATGTTATGGCCAGACTGTGAGGAAGTTGTTTTAAGTAGAAACCCACTTTTGGGTCAGACAATGCCAGTTTTTGAAAAATCGTGTCGATTTATTTTAACAATAATCTCTCAGAGTACTAGGAACTATTTTATTATTTTTAAGAAATATTTAAAGTGGAAAAGGAATATTTTAGTCAGACTAGGAGTAAGATTTTTACATTCTAATCAACCGAGAGGGTATTCTTTTTGTTATATAGAAAAAAGAGTAACACCCGTCCCTACACAAATATACCTGTATTGTACACATAATATATTGTACACAAAGTATACTGATCACATTTTTCCTACACAAAATATTTTCTACGCAGAATATTTCCTACACAGAAATAAATAGTAATTATTTTATTCTCAAAACATTGAACACAAAAATATTATGTCCAATATTTTTCCTACACAAAATATTTTCTACACTGAATATATCCTACACAGAATTAAATAGTAATTATTTCATTCTGAAAATATTCTCAAAACATTGTACACAAACATATTATGTCCAATATTTTTCCTGCACAAAATATATTCTACACAGAATTGATCCTACATAGAAATAATAGTAATTACTTTATTCTGAAAATACTCTCAAAACACTGTACACAAAAATATTATGTCCAATATTTTTCCTACACAAAATATATTCTACACTGAATATATCCTACACAAAATAAAATAGTAATTATTTTATTCTGAAAATATTCTCAAAATATTGTACTCAAAAATATTATGTCCAATATTTTTCCTACACAAAATATATTCTACACAGAAATGATCCTACGCAGATCTAATAGTAATTATGTTATTCTGAAAATATTCTCAAAACATTGTACACAAAAATATTATATCCAATATTTTTCCTACTCAAAATATATTCTACACAGAATTTATCCTACACAGAACTAATAGTAATTATTTTATTCTGAAAATATTCTCAAAACATTGTACACAAAAATATTATGTCCAATATTTTTCCTATACAAAATATATTCTACACAGAATTGATCCTACATAGAACTAATAGTAATTACTTTATTCTGAAAATACTCTCAAAACACTGTACACAAAAATATTATGTCCAATATTTTTCCTACACAAAATATATTCTACACAACATATTTAAAGCATTAAATGAAATATTTTCTACGCAAAGTAGATCCTGCCCACAATGAAATGATTATTATTTTCATTTAAATATTGTTGCTGCTCTTTGGAAAATATTCTGAGTGAAGATATTCAATACAGGAATATTTTACACAAAAATATTAAGTGTAAAACTTTTTCTACACAAAACAGATTTTGTGCAAATTATTCCCCAAGGGAAAAAATAAAAGAAAAATAATTTTGCCCAAGGGGAAAAATAAAATAAGTTATTCTTTGAAGGTAAGTAAACTTTACAATATATGTAAAAGATTTGATTCAGAAGTTTTGCTTTACAGTAAATAAAAAAGATCGAATGACACCGGCCAGCAGGGAAGCTAAATATAGGCTATAAAATTGTAAAAAAACTGTAAAAAAAAGTATTATTATGCGACTGGTCTTCGGTATTAAATCAGTACCCCAAAAAAATTCTCGAATTCATGGAATTCACAGAATTCATGGAATGCACATAATTCACGGAATTAACCGAATTGTATGAATTCTATGAATTTAATGAATTATAAAAATTCCATGAAATTCATGAATTCTATGAAATGGATGAATTCTATGAATTCCATCAATTCTATGAATGCTATGAAATATATGAATTCTATGAATTCCATGGATTCTATGAATTTCATAAATTATATGGATTCCATGAATTCTATGAATTCCACGAATTCTATGAATTCCATGAATTTTATGAATTCTGTTCATTCCATCAATTCTGTGAATTCCAACTGTCCAATTCTGCACAGCCATGAGTATCTCGATCGATACTCTGCACGTGTGTTTGGTGTATACAATTTTTACAAAGGTACTAAATATTGTTTTCGAATTTCCGGGTCGGGTTGTGATCTTGAAACGCGACCCGACTTGAAGGCAATCTGACCCGAACCAATCCGAAGTCATTTTGCACATCGCTATTTATAATTATCCTACTACACTGAGAAAAATAGTGCATTATGTAACAAGGGGTGAAAGGAGCAGATTTTTCCCGCAGGCAGTAATTACCCGAGGGAAAAATCTACTTTCGTCCCGTGTTTCATATAGTATTTTATTCCACTCTCGACCGTGGCCACTTTTTGGCCCTGAAAAGCGGATCCGATGCATTTTTCTATAGCTTTGTTCGCGGCTCAAATTCTGATCGACTCGGAGCAACTCAGCAAAAACCAATTTATTATAAAACGAATAGTATTGTAAAAAAAATTGTAAAAGAAAAAAATGTCAATTTTACTTTCTCCCCGCAAATTTTATTTTCGCCCCGCTAATTTTACTTTCATTCCACAAATTTTACTTTCGCCTCACAAATTTTACTTTCGCCCCTATTTTCAGGGGCAAAAGGTGGCCATTTCGGTCGAGTGTGAAATAAAATACTTTTTGTATCTATAGCGCGCATCTTTGCTATCGATCTGAACCTGGGAATGTACCATCTAAAAAGAAATTAAAAATCAGTTTTAAAAAAACAAGCTTTTATTACAATATACTAGAAAGAAACAAAATTTGTAATTCACTCTGAAAAGGGGGGTTGCAATAATAACACAGGCACGAAAAAAAAGTGCAGAGTCAAAAAAGCAACCTATGTAGCATTGAAGTATTGATCTAGCATAGCCAAAATCTGGATTGATCGGAATTTTCTGCTTACCAGTTTTTTTTTATTCGAGTTTGAATTTTTAGTTTAGGTGAAATTATCCCAAGTATGCCACCATAAATTGAAAGTCGTTTTTTTCGCTGTAAAATTAATTTTTTAATAGCCCTTATGTTCGAAAAGATTTTCCCAGGTTTTCGTTGCAAACAAAATTCTTTTTCAAAAGTTATTAACAATGAAAATATAATGTTAGAACATGATCAATATTTTTCTCGTGAACGGCTAAACGGATTTTGATGATTCTTACGTTGAAATTTTTGTTTAAAAACGTACATTCCAGAAATCTTTCTTTCGAATATAAAAACATTGAATTTGTTTAAATAATATCAATTGTTTATAAACAAATTGAACTTTTTTTTTCTTTCAAAAGAAAATTATTTTGTACGTTATTCTAAATTTTTTCTGGAGAGAAATGCAAAAAGTAGTTTTGCACTAAGTAGTTTCTATTATAATAGAAATATAATAGATTCTACGAATTCTACGAATTGTTATTCTACATTTTTTCTGGAGAGAAATGCGAAAAAAATACTAAGTAGTTTTTATTATGATAATAAACACTACTTAGTATTTCTTTTTTTTGGATATCAATTATTTATAAACAAATTGAACTTTTTTTCTTTCAAAAGAAAGTTTTTTTGCACGTTATTTTATATTTCTCTCTAGAAAAAATGTGGAATAACGTGCAAAAAAATTTTTCTTTTGAAAAAAAGATTTCTGGAATTTACGTTTTCAAACAAAAATTTCAACGTAAGAATCATCAAAATCCGTTTAGCCGTTCACCAGGAAAATGTTGATCATGTTGTAACATTAAATTTTCATTGTTAATAACTTTTGAAAAAAAATTTTATTTCCGACCAAAACCTGGGGAAATCTTTTCGAACATAAGGGCTTTAAAAAAATTCATTTTACAGCGAAAAAAAACGACTTTCGATTTATGGTGGCCTACTTGGGATAATTTCACCTAAACTAAAAATTTAAACTCGAATAAAGAAAAACTGGTAAGCAGAAAATTCCAATCAATGCAGATTTTTTGTGTGCTTGTGTAATATAATATTAATGATGTGACCAAAAATGGTGTGTAAATATTAAAATGTAATATAATATTGTGTAAATATATGTGTGTAAATAGTGTATGTAAATAGTGTGTAAAAATAAAATGTAATATAATATTAATGATGTGACTAAAAATTGTGTGTAAATATTAAAATGTCTTTCTTATATAAATGTAATGTTTAATATTTAATTTAATATTGTTCCACGCTTTTATTTTCAGTCACATTATTATTATATTATTATTTCAATCGTCCTTTTCAGAGTGAATTATTCTGGTTTTTAGTATATTTTAATAAACTTGTTTTTTAAAAACTTATTTTTAATTTTTTTTTAATTTTCTGCTTGTCAGTCTTTCGCAAATGTTTCTTCCTCAAATGTATCGCAATTTCGAGAGAGGGGGGAGAGGACAAGCTCAAATTTTGAATTTTGAATCAAATTTGAATTCTACTCTCTAAGATCATTTCATAGATACACATATTGTTGGGGTTTTCCAATAATATGTAAACACAGGGACACGGTGGAGGGTAAATGCAGATTATTTAGTGAAGGGGGGGGCACCGACTCCAAAGTACGTATTCATGCAAAGCTACAAGTTAATTAGATATGCGTAAGTGTGTGAAATCGCAAAATAACCGTCGGTGGGCGAATACTTGGGGGGTCAACTCAAATTTAAACTCTACTCTCCAAGACCTTTTCATAGATACCCATATTGATGGGATTCTCTAACAAAATCAAAATCTGGGGAGTAGTATAAGAAGCATGTACTGCAAAGTAAAAGTTATGAATCAAATTTTTTACACATAATGTAAATTCTACTTGCATCTTTTATCTTCAACGCACACCTGAAATTTTTTTTATATTTTTCCTTGGTGAATAATTTGCGTGAAATCTGTTTTGTGTAGGAAAAGTTTTAAACATAATATTTTTTTGTAGAATATTCCTGTGTTGAATATTTTCCAGCAGCAACAATATTTTAATTAAAATATTAATTATTTCATTGTGTGTAGGATATATTTTATGTAGAAAATATTTCGTTTACTATTTTAAATATGTTGTGTAGAATATATTTTGTGTAGGAAAAATATTAAACATGATATTTTTGTCTACGATGTTTTGAGAATATTTTCAAAATACAATAATTGCTATTTAATTCTGTGTAGGATATATTCTGTGTAGAAAATATTTTGTGTTAGGAAAAACATTGGACCGAATATTTTTGTGTACAATATTTTGAGAATAAAATAATTACTATTTATTACTCTGTTGGATATATTTTGTGTCGAAAATATTTTGTGTAGGAAAAATATAATACTATGAAATTCTGTGTAGGAAGTATTCTGTGTAGAAAATATTTTATGTAGGAAAAATATGATCAGTGTACTTTGTGTACAATATATTATGGGTACAATATATTTGTGTAGGAACAACATTTTCCCTAGAAAAAATACTTATTAGTCGAAAGTTTCGAAAATCTAGTAACAATTCTTTTACGTACAGAATTTTTAATAATTTTAAATATAATTAAATTTTATTGAATGGGATTTTTACCTTGCATCTGGTCCTCTCAATGCCAGTTGAACTCGATCTCCTCTGTCTCCATCTGCAGCTTCTAATCTTCCTGAAAAAAGTGAAAATATTTAATAACAATTGTTCTTCTATACTCCGAATAATAAAAATGCATCTTATTATTTTTTGATGAATGTTTTTTTATCACAGTATATGGAATTTTCGAATTTTACACAATATCGTGTGAAACAGTAAGATAATTTTTGTTTTCAAAAATTTAAATTTTGTTTTTGAGTAATGTTTACTTACCAACTATGGAACCTTCCCTCATAGTTCGAGCATGAAATTCATATCTTGGATGGCGAAATCTAGGCTCCCATTCGTTCACATCTTCAATTGATACATTGACTCTCGCTGTATCATTCTGGAAAAAATTAAAAATTAATTAATTGACTTTAAACAAAGTGTGAACCTAAAATATATAATAATATTCACCTTTATATAAAAGTTAAACATAAATTACTGATCAAAATTATAATTATAACTTATCATTATCGTAAACTAATTATTTTAAGGATTTTTAATTAATGAAATTTATTTAATCCAACATAAATGATTTGGATAATTAAAATTAATGATCAAAACGATACTTGTAACTTATTATTTTCAAATAATTATTTAAAGGATTTTTAAGTAATAAAGTTCATTTTATCCAACATGAATTGGATAATTCAAATTATTTTTGTGATATAGCATTATTTTTTTATTAAAATATTTATTAATAAATACAAGTATTTCCAACTTACATGAGTCCCATCTGTTACATGAACCAAAAAACTGTGTTGAATCCTTTTTTCATAATCCAAAGTTCCCTTCAGGATCAATTCACCAGAATTAGTTACGGAGAACCTCTCCAAATCTTCAACTGCTCCAACGAGCCAAAACCTTAAATTCTTTTCAAAAAATTCGATTTAAGTTATTTTTCTTAAAAAATAACAGAATTATAAAAGAAATATTAAAATAAAACTTACAGGATCGACTTTATTTACACCAGCAGTAAGAATTACACTTCCTGGTGGGGTGTTTTCTGGAATACTAGCCTGATAATCCTTCAAGACAAATCTTACAGGAAGACGTCCTCCTAATTTGCAAAAAAATGTCTTAAAATCAATTAAATTTTCATTGAAAATTATTATTATTTTTTTGAAAATGTACAAACATTTATATCACATAAAAACTGTTTTATTGCATTAAAAAATGTTTTATTGCATTAAAAATTGTTCTGCTTGCCATTATATTTTTCAGATTAATTGTATCATTAAAATTCCTTATGATGAAATACTATATTATGTACCTAGGGGGAGAAGAGCGACTTTTTCGACGAGTGTGTTTTCAGTACTCGTCGAAAAAGTTCCTCTCCCCCTTGGCGCATGCGATATTTTTTATAACAAATGTATGATTTCTGCTCATATTTGATTTTGAAACCTATTGTCACGGAAAAATTTCCGTAAGAATAACTTATTGTTACGGAAATTTCCGTAATAATAGTCTACTGTCAAGGAAACATTTCCGTGGGAATAACCTACTGTTACGTAAATTTCCGTACCAATAGTCTATTGTCACGGAAAAATTTCCGTAATAATAACTTATTGTTACGGAAATTTCCGTAATAATAGTCTACTGTCAAGGAAACATTTCCGTGGGAATAACCTACTGTTACGTAAGTTTCCGTACCAATAGTCTATTGTCATGGAAAAATTTCCGTAATAATAACTTATTGATACGGAAATTTCCATAACAATAGTTTATTTTCACGGGAA
This sequence comes from Euceroptres primus, assembly GCA_037177015.1. Classification (NCBI taxonomy): domain Eukaryota; kingdom Metazoa; phylum Arthropoda; class Insecta; order Hymenoptera; family Figitidae; genus Euceroptres; species Euceroptres primus. The sequence goes on along the minus strand of JBAGKK010504392.1, from coordinate 3,071 downwards.
AATTTCCGTGGAAATAGCTCATTGTTACGGAAATTTCCGTAGCAATAAGTAATTCTTACGGAAATTTTTCCGCAACAATAGTCTATTGTTACGGAAAAATTTCCGTAAGAATTACTTATTGCTACGGAAATTTCCGTAACAATAGTCTATTACCATGGACAAATTTCCATGGGAATAGCCTATTGTGACGGAAATTTCCGTATCAATAGTCTATTTTCACGAAAAAATTTCCGTGGAAATAGCCTATTGTTACGGAAATTTCCGTATAAATAGGCAACCAAAATTTCCTAAGAGTTTTTACGGTGAGGGGCTGATTATCGCAAAATGCGAGCTTACAGATGTATAATTTTTCATTATTTATATATGACGTAAATTTTTACACCCTAGGGAGTAAAAAGTACTTTTTACTCCCTAGGGAGTGAAAAGTAGAGGTTTAGTGCCACTTAATAGACATGAAAAAGGGCTGAAATCCTGCATGTGTTATAAAAAAGATTTTAATTTCAAACACTCTTTAAATTTGTTCTTAGACGTTATGTTTTGACTTTGACCTTGATTTTTTTACTTCTAAAATCTGAATAATTTAGTTTTTTCATTTTTAGGAATTTCTATTTTATTAATAAATTTAATCGAGATTTTTTAGAGTAATTTTCTACCTGCAGTAGGAACAGCCCCATATCCTCCTTCTCGAGAAACAATCACAGTTGCCAAAGCATATCTGTCTGGATTGTCAAGTTGTGTTGCCTGTAAAAAATATTAATTAATTTAAAATTGATATTACACAATTAAAATTTAAAATTAAGATGAAATCTTGCTTTAATTCATTTTGAATAATATTTTCCCAGATTGAAAAGTTCATTTTTTATTCAGATTGGTTTATCACAATATGAAATAGAATAGCATACCCTGCTAATAGCATACATTAATTCTAATAATATAAAAGATCATTTCTTTTTCTCTGAAATAAGTTGATAGCGTTCAAAACTCTATCAAAAATAATCCCCAGATGAAGGGATTTTATCCATTTTTTAAAGGAATTTTGCAAAAGTAATACAAATTTCCATCTGAAATAATAAACCTTTCTTGCCAAAAAATTTTAAAGGTAAATCGCTATAACAATTTCTTAGCATGTTCTTTTTTTCCCTGAATGGTATAAGATGGTATACCATTTCCTGAATGGTATAAGATGGTATACCATTTCCTGAATGATATAAGAAGCTAAAATAAGAATAAGAAAGTAAGAAGAATTTAAAAATACTTTTTGTTGAGAAAAATATTTTTTTTTGAAATATATAAAATTACGAATCATGAACCTCTCTTCGCATGCGCTTAAGTTTTAAAATTATTTTGCCAATGTCTTCAAAGTTTTCCAATTTATTACTGGTAGTGTCTATGAAATTTTAATTTCAAATTTTGGAAAATTAATAAATATAATGTACTAAAAAAATGAAAAAAGGAATTATCAGTGTTTAAAACATTTTTTATGTACCTTAATAACTATAGTAGTAGGAGCCACAAGTTCATGATCTTGCAATGGTCTGGTCACGATGAGATCTGCAGTTTCAGGATTCAAGGTCAGAAATGGTAGAATTCCACCTTGAACCGAATATCGGACAGGTGCACTAATTCCCACATCCTGATCTACAGCCTTAATTGGTGCTGGATCTATCCTCAATATTTTTCTCTGAAAAAACAATTTGCTCTTAAAATCGATTTTCTGAGGAAATAAACCATTTGAAATCAATGAAATTGAACTATTTTAAACTTACAGTCTGGATTTGTTGCGGAACACTGACTCTGTATTCATCGTTCAAGAACGCTGGGTTCTGATCATCCGCATCCACAACGTTTACATAAAGTATCGTTGTTGAAGACTGAGGCGGATTTCCTTGGTCCTGATTTTTTCAAATTAAAATAGAAATAGTTTAATTTTCGACTTATTTTAATTAAAAACTGACTTTTAATTGGCTCTGGTATTTTAATTGCAATTTCAAAAGTATTTTTGAAAAAAGTAATACCTTCTCTGATACGAATATAAAAAAAGGTATCCTTTAATTGTATAAAATATATTATTTGTACAATTCCCTTGTGGATTATTAATTATTATGCAAAAAATATTATGTAAAATAAAGTCATTATTTTCATAATTTAAAAATCTGAAAAATGTAAGAACCTACACTAAAAAACAATAACACTACAATAACCTACATTACATGTGACGTGGAACGAATAAATCCACTGGATGACCGAAAAAATCGATTTTCAGGTTTTTATTGATTCTGAATAATGAAAATTTCCTCTTTCGAATAAAAAAATCCCCATTGATCCACGATCGAAATTGCATTTTCTGGAGTTCAAAGTTGTACGAGGGTCCTTTTGTCTTCCTTCGTCTTCCTTTCACTTTGATCCACTTTTTCTCGTAAACTCGTTTTCGGTCATCCGGTGGGTTTCTTCATTCCACGTCACATAATACGTATAAAACAAAATTTTCTTCGATACATAAGTAAAAGGTACATTAAAATCTTCAATATTTAAAAGAGTTTTTATCTTTGTCAAAATTAAATTTAATTTTATATTTACAATTGTATATTGTAAATATTTTTAATAATTTTTAATTAATAGACTTACTTGAGCTCGAATTCCCACAGAAAAATTGCTGAGAGATTCATAGTCTAGAGGCTTTCTGAGAACGAGAGTCCCTTCCAGTGCATTCACAAAAATAAAATAGTCCTGTTAAAAAGAAAGTAATTAAAGTCTAGTTTATGGTTTTTTTAAAACAAATATGCTAACAAAATATGAATTTTTTCTACAAATATAAATGTACAATATTTACAATATCAGAGTTTTCTGAATTACTATACAGAATTTACAGATGCTCGCACAATTATTTTTATTTGTAATAAATATATTAAACCTTAAAATAAATAAATAAATATATACATATATATATATATATATATACATATACACTGCTTCCCCGATTTAAGTCGGGTTTCAGGGATGGCCTGAAATGGCCTTGGACTTAAAACGGGAGTCTCTAAACGTAAACAAGTCAGGGCCGTATGAACTATTTC
>JBAGKK010504381.1:0-14512 GCA_037177015.1 Euceroptres primus | reverse complement strand
TATAATTAATTATATAATTAATTATTATATATTATAATATATATATATATATATATATATATATATATTATATTATTATATTATATTTTAATTTAATTAATTTTAACACAAAATTAATTTATTTCTTAATTTTTGAACTAATTTCCCTAAAATAAACCATTACTAATTTACGAAAACTCTGAATGATCAACGAAAATACTCACTTGCACCTGCAAATATTGAGTAAAAATATCATTTATTCATCTTCTGACATTAAACAATATGTTATTTTTTGCAATTATAACATTCAATTTTGTTAATTATTATTTTATGGCAAAAATTAGTTGAATCAATATATATTTTCAGTCTATTGAACCCTCAAGTAATTTTTACCACCAATAATAAATCATTTGTTGAGTTTGTAATTTTTTTATTGAGAGAAGAAACTCTGACCCCTGAGACATACTGGAAAAATATTTGTTTGTTTCAAGAAATAATGGATAAAATAAAAAGAATTATTTGATTTAAATAAATTTTTTTATTTGAATTGAACAAAGTTTGTCTGAAGAAAACCAAATTTATTTAAATTAAATAAATCTTTTGTTTAAAATAAACAAACAATTTGATTGATCGTCGTATAACAAAGATATAAATTTGATTTTAAAATTAAAAACTTTGTTAAATTCAAATTAAAAATAAATCAAACGAAGGGCATTCAAACCAATTTTTTTGTTTAAATTAACTAAATCGTTTTCTTGGTGGAAAGAAATAAAATTAAATCTGTTTTCTCTTAATACAAATCTAATATATAAATTTGAAAATAGAAAAAAATTTCAATAACAAAACTATAATTTGTAAAATGCAAAAGCATGTATGAAATTGTATTTTTAGTTCAATTGGAGGTAAATTCTAAGTGACCTTCCTGTAACAAGCTTTCCAGAAACTCGTGATATCTACCCCTACCCTAAAATGTTGACTCCCACCCTTGTCTTGACCGTGAAGAGACGTCTAAAATCAGTCTCAAGATAGTTTCCACAATAATCAACTAGAACATCGAATAGCTTTAGTAGTTGGCCAGTGTTCGTTTTGGCAAAGTCGCGAAATCGTACTTCTTGTCTCGGTCTATAATTTGATCACAAAAGGTACAATACAAAATAATACTGCTACATATGTGAATCAGTAACCTCTAAAAATAACATCGACTCACAAAGTTATACTATTTTCTGCTCAATTAAGTAATTTTGCAGTCAATTCCGAAAATTATTCTTAAAAATCTTCGAATTTCTATTATTCTTTAATTATTGGTTTCCTATTTATTAATTTTAACATTAATCTAATTATTATATTCTCAGTTGTGTATAAAAATTATAACTAAAATTCACTGGAAAATCAAAATTATATCATGAAATGTTACCTAAAATGCTTTATCCTTAAAGTTTATTTTACAACTAAGTAGATCTTAAGAAATAGACCCCATAGCCAATGAAATATTATCAAAGATTTCATATAGAGGGTCAATGAAAAATACGACATGTCTTCCAACATGTCACAATTCAATTTAAATTTTTGCTTCAATTTTAAGTAGTAACAGTGTCAGTGCTTTGATGAAATAAGTGGATTAAGACAGTTATAGTCAGCCAAACAGTGTGATGTGAATTTAGAGGAAGTTCCCTTTCTGGATTACAGTTTAATAATTTATTATTCATTTATAATTAATTAATTCTAATTCATTATAATTCCTTCTTAATCGTAAAATTATCTAATTAAAAATATTTTTTACTGGAAATTTCTATTCACCGAATAATATATTATTTGATGATAAATTTTGCTTAAAACTTCTTATATAAATGATATTTATTAAAATTTCTATTCAAATAATTAATCTTTTCAAAAAAAAATGCCGTGGATTTAATAAATATTAAATTTAATTTAATTTAAAACGTGCAAATAATTATTAATAAGTTCTTATTATAAAAGCTTTGAAATAATTTAAATTGCAGTATGAAAACAAGAAGTCATGTTGTATTAATTTCTAATTCATAGATTACATATTCCAAAATTGTGTTATTTCTATTTTATTTATGTCTTTTTTTCTGCTTTTTCTGACTCGGAAGATTTTGATTCTTAATAACGTTCTTCCTTATTTTAGTCATTCTCCTCTTTCACCTCATTTGCGATCATCACTCATTGCGAAATCATCAAAATGCATCCAAGTCATCTCTTGCCAAAATCTTCCGCGTTTACATATTCTTAACCTTCCGTAGTCACACTGGGTAGAATCGACTCGTCGATCAACTTTCGGCCTAAATATCTAATAGTCCTCGACTTCGAACGGGACTTTAGTCGCCCTTTATGATTTTTTTTAACATGTTGTCATGTGATTTCTTACAAATCGACTTTTCGTTTGCAATCTAGAATGTTCAAAGCATGTTCCGTAATTTTTTGATCCACATCGGACAGATGGTTTTCTCACAATCGTTTTTTGAAACTGAGTAGAATCCACCCAGTGTGACTACCGTGAAATTCTCCGGTAGGGATGGGCGATACCGATCGAGTACTTTGTTCTCGATACTTCGATACTCGATACCGAAATTTAGAAGGTCGGTTTATCGGTGTATCGATACTTTTTGGCGTGGTATCGACACTCCATGTGTAAGAGAGAGACTGATGAATCGATGCTTTAGTATCGATAATTTTTCGGCCGATACTGTATCGGAATCGGGATCACAGGTAAGTATCGATACTCGGGTATCGAGTCTTTAAACACAGTATCGCCCATCCCTATTCTCCGGTAGTGTGACTACGGAGGGTTAATTTTCCTAAATTACATCGACGCCTCCACTGCAGAGGGCTCCAAGTTCTTTTCGCTCCGTATACTGCGCCAAGTCCTGTGTAAAGCATAGGAGTTGGAGATGTATACGGAGCGAAAAGAACTTGGAGCCCTCTGCAGTTGGAGGCGTCGATATGAAAATGTTTCAAATCAATAAAAAAAGGAGCAATCTGTCTTTTCTCTCTTCTCAAGAATACAAATTTTTTAATTTCACTAGAAAGAGAAATTTAACCCTCCTGCGCACAATGACGAGATATCTCGTCAAAACGAGACCGGTCAAAACTGCATGATGACGAGATATCTCGTCATGACATTTTCTTTAATAACTTTCGATGTAATAACTTCTATGACATCTTACACCCCGCAAATTAAAGCTAAAGAATATAGCTTTCTAATGCAATAGGTTTAGAATTGAAATATTCTCAATTTTTTTTCAATTTTCAGTTAAAAAATGATGAAAATTCACGAAAATTTTATAGCATTGTTTGGGTTGAAAAACGTTTTAAAAAGTACTTAAAAAATGCTCAAACCAATTTGAAAACATTTACTCGGAGGTTTCCGGGGTCGCTGAAAACGAATCTGCTATCAGAATTTCAAAATTCAAAACGGCGGATTAAAAATAGCGGCCGTGTACTCTTGATTTTATAAAAAAATGCTTCAATTGAATTGAAAAACCATACTCGGGGGTTTCTGGGGTCGCTGATAACGGATCCGATATCAGAATTTCAAAATTCAAAATGGCGGCCGTGTACTCTTGATTTTATAAAAAAATGCTTCAATTGAATTGAAAAACCATACTCGAGGGTTCTTGGGGTCGCTGATAATGAATCCGATATCAGATATTCAATATTCAAAATGGCGACTGTGTACACTCAATTTCATCGAAAAATGCTTCATTCGAATTGGAAAAACATACTCGGGGGTTTTTAGGGTTGCTGATAACGAATCTGTTATCAGAATTTTATAATTTAAAATGTCGCATACAAAATGGTTGGCAATGTATTCTTTATTTGGGGTTTTCGGTGACGTTGAAAACGAATATGTTATCGGAATTCTAAAATTCGGAATGGAGGACTCAAAACGACTGTCATATACTCTTAATTTTACCCTTAAGGGTTTTTGGGGTTGCTGAAAACGAATTCATTATCAGATTTTTGTATTTAAAATCCCTGATCAAATACTACCGGTATAAAAGCTTTTTGTTTTAACTTGGTGTCAATCTGGAAATTTAGACTAAAAGTGTGCTTTACATTAATTAATAAATAAATCGGTTATCAGGAGTTACATTTTTATGTATTTATATTTTAAAAGTTTTGCAATATATACATATTTATGTTTGTTTCAAAGAGCAATAGCGTTTAGAAGTTTAAAAAATCACGGTAACACAGTAAAAATCACGCCAATCTTGGAAGCTATTGAGCTCTGAGGTGTGATGTAAAAAAAAAGAAAAAAAATGGGGTGTAAAATAAACTAGGAGCCTCCACGTGGCACATCCTGGGGATACTGTATTTTTTAGAGTAGCAGCTAATCCTAGTTGTAACATCAAACAAACGCAAAAAAAATTATTTTCCCCAAGTAAAGTTTCAAGTCAATTTAAGCATTTTTTTTACAAAATCAAGAGTTCACGACCACTATTATAAATCCACTATTTCGAATTTTGAAATTTTGATAGCTGATTCGTTATCAGCGATCCCAGAAACTCCTAAGTATGTTTTTTTAAGTTGATTCGAGCATTTTTTGATGAAATTAAGTGTACACGGCCGTCATTTTGAATCCGACATTTTGAAATTCTGATAGCAGATTCGTTTTCAGCGACCCCGAAAACATAAGAATATATTATATTCTTAATGAGTAAACAGGGCCGGCGAAACATATTAAATCCGGGTGGGTAATTTCCCATACCGAGAAAAGGGTCCCCGTAATTTTTACTTATTCCTTGATATTCTTCAGTTTTTCGGGTGGGTAATTACCCACCCTCAGAAATTTGAAGTGGGTAGTACTACCCACCATACCCACGCCTTTCGCCGGCCCTGTGAGTAAATGTTTTAAAAAATGTATGAATTTTCAAGTAGCTAAGGTCGCTTATAAAACGCATATGCAGGAGGGTTAAATCAATTTCTATGATTGAATAAAAGTCAAATAATTGAAGGATCAGTAAAATGGCGTAAGTACCAAATTTCGGAAATTCGTTTTATTATCTTAAATTAATTGTTTTGACCTAACTCATGTCCCTGTAGAAGATTATGGTCCAGTTCGATTTGGAAGTCGGTCAGGGGAAGAAAAACAGTGCATAAGGGCGTAATTGTCATGAGCCATGTAGTGAATTTTGGGCCTTTATGGCCCAAAATGTCATTTCTGAGAGTTTGGGCGTCACAAAAAAGCATTAGTTATACGAAAAAAGTATTTTATCTGAAATAGGCAGAATAAGCGCTCGTAAAGTGACAGCAAGGAGGAAGAAGTGAGTAATTGAGAAAGAGAGAGCGATACTGGGATAGAAAAAATGACCCTTCGAATGAATGCTTTAGAGTAGTTTCATCTATCTTTGATTTTTCCATCAGAAAGAAAGAGATGGGGTGAGAGAGAGAGAGAGAGAGAGAGAGAGCCGACTCCTTGGGCAGATAAATTCGCGCTTATTCTGCCTATTTCAGATAAAGTATCGTATGCACCACGGCAGTAAAGTTGTTTTATACTCGGATGCAGTTTTACCTGCATCCGAGTGTTTAAGTTCTGTATCCTCGTATAAAGTTTAACTTTACTGCCTAGGTACATAGTCTACTATTTTCATAACACCTAAACTGAAAATTCGACTTTAGATGCCTCTACAACGGTGCGAAAGTAGCAGTTTCAACCCTACGGTTGAAACTGCTACTTTCGCCTTGTTGTACCGGCATCGAGTCGAATTTTCAATTTAGGTGTAATGAGAAATTGTATGCGTGACTTGGGGAGAAGCAACGACGTCAACTCGTCTGATATTTGATAATTTTTTTCTCCGAAGTCGTTGCTTTTTTCAGCTTGCTCTTTTTGCGATTCAATAGAGGTAAATAACAGCTCGAAACGTGTTTTTAGGTTTTTTAAACCCTTCACCGGCAAAGCGGATTTCACTATCATTCCCAGCAAGGTGGATCTTTCTTTCAGGGCACACAATCGATTTCTACTCGTTGCTAGACGCACACAAACTAACTGACACTGACGGCCTTCAGACAGCTGGACCCTTGGGCTTGGACCCTCACAATTTTTTAGGGTGGGGATCCATGATTTACCTCCTCTTCACTCTTAAGGTATTTAAAATACAAGCAGGCACAGTGCCCTAAAAGATCCACCTTGCCGGTGAAGGGTTAAAATCAAAAATAAAAAAGTTATGCAGTTTTTTCTGTGTCAGGACCGGCGGTTTTGGGGATGCGTCATCCTCTGACAAGGGTTTCCTCGTAGATGGTTGCTTTTTTCCAGGCATTCCTTTCACGATTCAATAGAGCTAAGTAATAGTTCGAGACGTGTTTTCAGTTTTATTTTTAAATTAGTAAATAAAAAAGTTATGGAACTCTTACAGAGTCAAAATCGGCGTTTTTTGGGACGCGCCGTTCCTTTGACACGGGTTTTCTCGGAGATGGTTGTTTTCTTCAAAGCACTCCCTTCACGATTCAGCAGAGCTAAGTAATAGCTCGAAAGCTATTTCTTATTTTTTTTTTAATTAAAAGCGTTAAAGTTAGACAGTGTTTTGTGCCTCCTGTAAGATTCGCGATTTGGCACTTACGCCCTTTTGTCCGACGACTCTTCAATTGTAATTCAAAACTGTCTAAGACAAAACATTTTTTTTCTCAGACTTGGAAAGACTCCTTGCTTTCTAAATTTACATGAATAGAATTTTCATACATGTTACTGCTTAAATTAAAATTCTTTACTACACTTGAGGAAAATTTTATTGAAGAGTAAAATTTAATTCATGTTAAAAAGAATTAAAATTGACTGATAAAATTCAGATTAAAACTTAGAAAGTGGGCGTAAATATATCTTAAACATAAAGGTATAATTTATGATCTCTATTCACTTATATTATTGTAAACGACTTTATAGATCTGAAACGAGTAGCGTGGCCTCCTCCACCAGAGGATCAAGACATTGGCGATTACATTGAACAAGGCCCCGTTCAAGCCAAGGTAAACTTTAGTAAATGCAATTTTCAAAACACGAAGCTCCACTGTTTCAGCAAAACCGACGCCACATTAATTTCACACCGACGCAAAAATCGTGCCAAATCTGTATTGAGTGAATCTCTAGCAACGCAAAACTCAGAGACACAAGGTTCATTGAAGTTTTCGTCATTGAAATGAATTTTCACGATTTAATATGTCTTGTAGAAAAAAATTTACAAAACATATTTTATCGTTGATAATATTTCATATAGAGGATCAATGAAAAATACATGTCTTACAACATGTCACAATTCAAAACATATTCTATCATTCAAGCGACAAAGACTCCAATTCATGATTTTTTATTGCATCAAATTTATCATTTATAAATTTTTGGTTATAAGTAATACGTGGTTAGAGAAGTGCTCTGTATTTTATTAAATTGATTTATAATTTGTTTGTAAGAAACGAACGATCATTCTCGAGTTCTTGGTTGACTGCACAAAATTTTCGAGGCTGTAAAGTTTAACAAAAATTTTTTATGTTCTTTTAGGATAGGTGTTAGTAATTTGTCAGTAATTCTGATTAATAATCTTCAATATATTAAGAAAACGTTTCGCCTGCCAAAATGCCAACGTCAGGCCTCATCAGTACAAAATAGGATCTGAAATAAGTTTCTTGATATTAAATATGTCAGGTTTATGATATTCCGTGAAACTCACCTTAGAATAATACAAAATGAATTTTTACATGAGGATTATAACATTATTTCCATTATAACATTGTAGAAATTTTTAGGTTAAGATATGTCTTTTTTAAAACTTATCACGACTTCAGAGAACTTATGAACTACTTTGAGGTTAAAACCATAATTTTTAAAACCATTATTTTTATTTTGAAAAAAACATTCTTCAAAAATAATTTTTTTTCAGAATAAAAATTGAAACGCACCAGACATCGATGTCTTGATATATTCCTTATTATTTCCTCAAATTTCAGCATTACATTTGCATTTTTCTCTTAATAACCTGCTGAATATAAATAAAAAATCGGTCGGTAATTCGTGACGTCATTATGTATCACATACCCTTAACCTAAGAATTTCTACAATGTTATAATGGAAATTATGTTATAATCCTCATATAAAAATTCATCTTGTATTATTCTAAGGTGAGTTTCACGGAATATCATAAACCTGACTTATGTAATATCAAGAAACTAATTTCAGATTCTATTTTGTACTGATGAGGCCTGACGTTGACAGGCGAAACATTTTCTTAATATGTATACTGAATATTATGTACCAGAATTACTGACAAATTACTAACACCTATCCTAAAATATCATCATTACTATAATTTTTTATGTTCATCCAAAAGTCAATACTTGCATTCATTGAAATTTGGAAATATTTTTAAAGTCATTAAATTGTGGAAATTTTCAAATTAGGTTGAAAGTCTAATAATATTTAGTGATTAGAAAATAAGACTTATTTCTAGATTTAAATGTTATTTTGTCAATTGAATATTTAATTTTATACTTAATGTTTTGGAACATGAAATTAAAATTTGATTTTAATATTCTCTTAATGTAAGATTTAAAGAAGGAAACTTAATTGGAAACAGAAATTTTACCAGTTAGTAAAATAATTAGCGTGATGAATGCAAGGATTGAAGTAGGAAAACACTTTCTTTTTCCTGCAAAAGACACGTGGAATTGGCGAATACGCCTCGTACCAGAGCAGTCCATCACCCCAGAACTTTGCTCCACCATCTCCATCGCCTGTCAGTCCTGGTGGTACTTTGCGACAACCCTCACAGTTCCAGCAACAGAAATCGGCTAAGGGTTGGGCACCTGTTACACCTCCAGCCACCTCTCCCTTGCCCCAACCACTTCTCCAGCCACCCACCTGGGGCCAACCACAACAATCGCCAACGCTATTGCAGACCCAGGTGAGTTAAAAAAACAAAAGAAATTAGCAGAAAATCTTCTTTCTAAATTTGAATCAGTTAATTTTAACTGCCTAATCTGATTATCAATTAAATCATAGTTGATTTCTTGCTTTAGCAATCAGTGAAAATTAACTGATATTCAGTTAAAAATTAACTGAAATTCAGTCAAAAATTCACAATTTGCAATCAAACAGGTGACTGAAATTTCAGTAAACGAAAAATTAACTAATTTTTCGGTTAGCAACATAACCTCAAGGTAATATTTGACTGAAAAAGTAGTGAATTTTGACTGAAATTTTAGTTAAATTTTCACTGAATGAATCAGTGACTGACTTCTTGCTTCTGAATCAGTTATTTTTAACTGATTCAGATTTAAAGAGTTGATCCAATTTTCACACAAAGTTTTCTTTGAATTGCAAAAATAAACCGGGCTTTAAAGTTTGTGTATGCTACATAGGTTTTTACAAATGTTGACCCCTCTTCAAAAGTTAGAATAACTCCGCGAAAAAAAATCGCAAATGAACAAGAGAAACTTCATTGTAAACGTCTTTTAATTCTGCACACATTTACCACTCATCGATTGTCACACTTTAATTTATTAAAAAGTTACGCACGGATAAAGGCAAAAAAAACATAGTCCTGGCGCGAATTTCACATCCGTGAACTTTCACTTACTATATTTTTATATTTTGGATGCTTTGTTTATTTTTGACAGTCGAAAAGGTTAAACGTGTTTTGGTATACTCGGTGATTTTTCACTTTCGAGAAAAATGGATCAAACAATTTGTTTAAAATTTTGCTTGAAAAATGGAATAAAGTGCAGCACCGCATTCGAAATGTTAATCGTAGCTTTTGACGAATCTACTATGAGTAAAACAAGAGTTTACGATTGGTACAAACGTTTCAAAGAGGGCCATGAAGACGTTGAAAATGACGACCGCCCTGGACGCCCTAAAACATCAATAACCGACGACAACTTCGAACAAGTCAAGAAAATGATTCTGAAAAATCACCGAATCAGAGTGGTTGCTGATGACGTCGGAATATTATTTGGCTCATGCCAAGCAATTTTTTCGGATGTTTTGGGCAAAATTGTGGTCAAACCACTCGTGGAAATCGCATCAAGATAATGCTCCCGCTCACAACTCACTAGTTATTCGTGATTTATTAGCAAAAAACAAAACTGTTGTCTTGTCTCAGCCACCGTATTTACCCGACATGGCCCCCTGTGACTTCTTTCTATTCCCGAGACTGAAGAAAACCATGAAAGGACGACGTTTTGACACCATTGACGAGATAAAAACCGAATCGCTAAAGGAGCTGAATGCTATACCGAAAAGAGAGTTCCAGAAGTGCTTTGAAGATTGAAAAAAGCGCTGGCACAAGTGTATTATATCTGAGGGGGATTACTTTGAAGGGGACAAAATTGATCTTGACTAAGAAATGAAGATTCTTCAAGAAAAACAAAAATTCCCGTTATTTTTTTATCACACCTCGTAGGTGTCACTAAAATTAAAAAATATTAATATTTTTAGTTTACAGAGTGAATTATAGAGGAGGATGCACTCTCAGCTTCCAATTACATAATTACATAATCAGTTATTATCAATTTTTTTCTGGATTTTATTTTTTGTTTATCACTTTCATTATAAATTTTGTTATTTATTAATTTAATTCTTTTTCCAAAATTTTATTTATTAAGGGTATGTAATACGTAATGACGTCACGAATTACCGACCGACTTTTTATTTACATTCAACGGGTTTATTAAGAGAAAAATGCAGATATAATACTGAAATTTTGAGAAATAATAAAGAATATATTTTTCATAACACCTACATTAAAAATTCGACTTTCGATGCCTGTACAGCGGGGAGAAAGTAGCAGTTTCAACCCTGGGGTTGAAAGTAAAAAACAGTTATGACAGAAACTGCTTAGCGACGGAGTCACATCACGAATTGCAGTTTCTGTCAGCTGTTTCTTACTTTAAACCCTACTATTGAAACTGCTACTTTCGCCTCGCTGTACAGGCATCGAGTCGAATTTTCAATTTAAGTGTTATGAAAAATTGTATACGTGACTTGGGGAGAAGCAACGGTGTCAACCCGTGTGATATCTGCCCTCGCTTTGCTCGGGCAGCTAACCTCACACTCATTGAAATCGTTGCCTTTCTCCCCTAGTTGGGTAATATACTATAGGCGTCGATGTCTGGTACGTTTCAGATTTTATTTTGAAAAAAATATTTTTTTAAATAATTTTTTTTCAAAATAAAAATTGAAACGCACCAAACATCGATTATTATTTATTCAAATTTCAGCATTATTTATATTTATAAATATGTACTGCATATTGAATTTATCTACTTAAAACATATTTTATTTAATTAAAAAAAAATGTGCGTGGAAACCACGCGCGTCAAAAGTGAAACTTTACACAACTAGTTTAATGATAATAACGACACTCATTACACATAAAACATACATTTCTAATGAAATGTCCATTTTCCTTTAGGAAGGACATTTATGTACTTAGTGATTTTACTTCTTTCAATTACACGATTGCCCTACGATTTACCTTTCTCTCTCTTTCTCTTATTCTTTTATGTTCTTACAAGTTTCACTTCCAAATTGCGCGCAGAAACCATGCAATGTGGAAGTGAAACTTGTAAGTACATAAAAGAATGAGAAAGAGAGGGAAAGGTAAATCGTAGGGCAATCGTGTAATTACTGTAATTGAAAGAAGTAAAATCAATAAGTACATAAATATAAGTGTTTCTTTCTAAAGGGAAATGGACATTTCATTTGATATCCTTTTCCTACGCCTATGACTTTTTTTTTTTAATTTTCCTCAACTACAGACATCTGGTAGAAAGTGCTGAATACGGTGAATAGTAAACCCGGTCTTGACATTGATACTGCGGTCTCATTTTATCCTCCGAGAAAAAAAAGGCCAGAAAAAAATTGATAATAATAAACTATGTAATAGTTTTAGCACTTAATTTTTTAAGGAATTGAAGTATTTGATTTTTTTGAATTTTCTTGAGTTTTAACCCAGCTTTCTATCGCAATTAAGAGCTGAGATTACATCCTCCTCTATATTTCACTTTTTAAACTAAAAATATTAATATTTTTTAATTTTAGTGACACCTATGTTTAAAGAAAATCTCAAAGTAGCCACCTGATTGGAAAGTTTGTGCAGAATTAAAATACATTTGTACTGAAGTTTCTCTTGTTAATTTGCGATTTTTTTGCGCGGAGTTATTCGATAATTTGTAGAGGGGTCAACATTTGAATCCGATAAAAAAATAATTCAGCTATCTTTTGCAGAATATCTCACCCAGAAAAAATGTGAAAAATATGAGACAAAGCATATTCAAAAGCGCAAGATGTCCTCTGTACTGGGAATGTGTGATAAAATTTTTCAGTCGATTAGGAACTTTTTTATGATCAAAGAAAGGTGAAAAAGATCCCAAATTTCAGAGTCTTTTGACAATGGTCATCTTTGAGATGTCACTGCTCTAACAAAACGATTGTGAAAAATATGTGAAATTTTTTGGAGTTTCCTTGAACCTTTATGTGTTCAAAAGTAAAAACAAAAGTCAAAAATTTCCATTTGTTAACATTAAAATTCAAAAAATTTAGGAAGCCGTCATCTCCGGAGTTCATTCTTGAAGCAAATTATATATTATCTATTAACAAGAGCAATGTATGTAATATCATGCAAAAGGAAGTGATATTTTAATGTTTAAAAAATTGTTTTCTGTTGGCTAAAATACAAAGGACAATTTAATTGTGGAAATAATGGCCTGCACAGCATGAAATTCTTTCCACAACTGAACTGTTCTTTATATTTTTACGAATAGAAAATGATTTTTTAAACATTAAATGATTAAAACACCGCTTTTTTCTAGTTGATATTGCATACATTAAAATTTGTTGTTATTAAATAATATATAATATTATTGTTATTAAATAATCTATTGTTAAATAAACTCTTTTTATTAAATAATATATAATTTGCTTCAAGAATGAATTCCATAAGTTGGTTAGTTTCGGAGATGACGGCTTCCTAAACTTTTTAAATTTTAATGTTAACAAATGCAAATTTCTGACTTAGTTTTCCACTTTTGAACTCATAAAGGTTCAAGGAAACTCAAAAAAAATTCACATTTTCATATTCGTTTTGTTAGAGCAGTGGCGTCTCAAAGATGACCATTCTCAAAAGACCCTGAAATTTGGGTACTTTTTCACCTTTCTTTGATCATAAAAATATTCCTAATTAACTGAAAAATTTTATCAAACATTAGCAGTACAGAGGACATTTTGCTCTATTGAAGGTGTTTTGTCTCATATTTTAAACATTTTTGCCGGAAGAGATATTTTGCAAAAGATTTAGGGCTCTATATTTTATGGACGGATAGTAGTGTATATTATTGCCAACATTCTCTGAGTGATAAACATAAAGAATTTAATTTTAAAAACTAGACTATTTTACTAGAACTGACCAAAAATGTCTAAAATTTATGATTTTTGTGTTTTTGAAGTGTCCTAAAATCTAGAAATAGTATATTACGTAACTAGGGGAGAAAGGCAACGATTTCAATGAGTGTGACGTTAGCTGCCTGAGCGAAGCGAAGGCAGATATCACACGAGTTGACATCGTTGCTTCTCCTCAAGTCACTTATACAATTTTTCATAACACCTAAATTAAAAATTTGACTCGATGCCTGTACAGTGTACAGAAACTGCAATTCGTGATGTGACTTCGTCGCTAATCAATTTCTGTCAGATGTTTTTTACTTTCAACCCTAGGGTTGAAACTGCTACTTTCGCCTCGCTGAACAGGCATCGAAAGTCAAATTTTCAATCTAGGTGTTATGAAAAATTATTTTTAAAATCTAATAAAATCACAGGTTTCTCGGCAAAATATAGGCTTTAAATCTTTAGCTACCGAACCCTTTTCCCGTTGTCTAAAAATTCTGAAAAAATTCAGGAATAATATATGCTCATTTTTGGACTGTTTTCTGCAATAAAAGTTTTCTTTAATTTTTTTAGTTTTCTCGGCTTTTATTGAGTATACGATTACTCATAACCACCTTACGAGATGCGGAATACTCCATTTTGATCCAATCCACATATTTATTTTGCAGAATTTTAAATTTATTATTAGAAATTCAAGAAAATCGAAAAAAGTGAACGTTGCAACTTTGCAACGCTGGTAACTAAAGGGTTAAAATGAGGCCAGAAAACTACTAAATTGCGACTTGACCTGAAAACCGGGAATTCTATTTAAAAACCTGAAAGTTTGAGAATTCCATTACAAAATCGAAAATTTGCTTATGATTGCAGTAAAATTTAAGTCGTTGTAGCGAACATTCTGCTGCTAAAAGTTAACGTCCTAAAATTTATTAACGTTTTAAAGTCCTATTTTGCAACCTCAAAAGTTCTTTGAATTTCAAATTTTTAGCATCAAAGTACATACCTAATGTCAAATAAATTATAATTTAACAGTAAGAGTTATGGGTTTACTTACAGTCTGTTCAACAAAAAGGAATCGCGATTATTCGTAAACCATAAAAGATATTTAATTTTTCTTTTTTTTAAATTAAAGGTCACTAAAAG
>JBAGKK010504370.1:0-14512 GCA_037177015.1 Euceroptres primus | reverse complement strand
TTATTATTATTATTATTATTATTATTATTATTATTAGCCCAATTTTAAGGTTCTCTGTACATTCTAAAAAATTTTCAGAGTAGTGTTATGAAAAATAAGCTGCGTTAAAAATTTTTTTTTTCAATTGAAAAGAAAAAATAGAAAACGAAAAAATCCCACTCTGAAAATTTCAGAGAATTTGCGGAAAATGTCAAAGTTTTTTATCAAACAAATTTTTAAAAAAATAAAAATGATAATCGTCTCGAAATTTCCGTTTTTTTCCGAAAGCTTAAAAAAAACATTGAAGATGGATCTATATAATTTTTATAAATTTTTTTCTGAAAAGTGCATTTAAAAACAAAAATTTTGAAAGAAAAATGTCCCGATAAGTCAATTTTTGAAAAAGATACGGCCATTTGAAAGAAAAAAAGCCATTTTTTTGAAAAACCTAGAACTTTTTTTGGGTTAGGTAAAAAAATTTGAAAAAATTCTGAAAAATGTTTTCGATAGGGTAGAAAAAGATAAAAAAATTTCAGCCAAATCGAAAGGGGTCGGAGTGAAAAGTGGTCGATTTAGCACGGAATGCCCCATGTATATGCTTTTTATCGTGCTTCTAATTTGTGGAGTTTCAGTTTGTAAAGTTTTATTTTGAAACGTGTTTTAGAGCTTAAAACTTTAGAAGCAATTTCATAATTCATAATTCAGAAATATAAATTCCTTTCGCTAATTTTAGTAGTCGAAAATTTTTAGTCAGGAAATTTTTTATTCGGAATAGATATTATTTCGGTAATATTATAGAATCTGTGATATTTTTATGTTTTAATTGCTCGTTTAGTTGCAGTCATCAAAAGATTAACTGAGATATATTTTTTTTCTTCCCTGTTAAACAGAGAAATTTAACATGAAATTTAACATACAAGGATGGAAGATAATTTTATTTGTCAATAAAATTTGAATGCTTTTATAAAAGTCTTGCATTTATTAATTCGATTTTTAAAAGAAAAAAATTTCCCTTTTTTCTATTGACCTTTCTATCGACGACTTGAATATACGTTAATTTGGTATAGAAAAATTAAAAATGTAATATTTTTCAGCTCAAAGTAGTTTTGTACCCAACGAAGAAGGCTTGGCAACAGTGATGAGCATGGGTTTCACGAAAGATCAAGCTACGAAAGCTTTAAAAGCCACAGAAAATAACGTGGAACGCGCAGTTGATTGGATATTTAGTCATGCAGCTGATCTGGATGGAACAGCAATGGAAGAAGATACAGAATCGAAGGAAGAATCCTTCAGAAATGGAAGCAGTCGTAAGTTTCGTTGATTGCAAAATATCTAAGAAAGTTTGATTTTTGTAAAAATGCCACCCTAGTGTTGTAAATTTTCATGAAAAGAAAGTTGTTTTCAAATTTTTATAAATTAACATTTTACACTGAAATTTTCATTAGGTATACAAAATCTGGTGCTTAAGACGTGGGAAATAGTATATTATGCAACATGTGCGTAAAATTCGGTTTCACACACGCGATCACCACAAGTGGGTAAAACCGTACGCACGAGTTGCATACGATATTTTTTTACAGTGTGCGTAAAATGCGTTTTTAACACCCATATTAGTGGGTGTGTCATAAGCCGTTTTACGCACTAATATGGGTGTGTAAAAACGCATTTTACGCACACTATGTCAAAAAAGTAAATATTTAGTTCTTTAAAATTGTTGTTGCATAAGATTGTGAATTTGTTCTTTTTTTGTTTGAAATTTTAGCAACTCAAATTTTAGACAAAATTAAATTTAAAAAAAAAAAGGGAAATAGGTAGTTCTGTTGGAAATATTTTAAAAGTCAAGTAAAAAAAAGCACGACTCATGACTTTGACTAAATGGTTTTGTATCTTCAAAATTAAAAGTTTACTGTTGAATATTTTTAATTTTTATGATAAATTGATTGAAAATCTCGAATGAAAATTTTAACTCCAGGCTTTGTTAATTTTAATTACAAAATCCTAAATTAATTATGGTATTTGTAAGTAAATCATTTTCTCCAGGTTTCAAACTAGTGGGTTTTATTTCTCACATGGGAACTTCTTCGATGGTTGGACATTACGTCTGCCATTTATTAAAAGAAGGTCGCTGGATTATTTACAACGACGAAAAGGTGAGCTAGCTTTTAAGCCCATTTATCCTTTTTAGATACAAATATTTTTAGAAAATTATCTGATCTATATTGCATTTATTTTAACAGGTTGCAGTGTCCGAAAATCCTCCAAAAGATTTAGGATACATATACATGTACCAACGAATTGATTAACCATAGCTTTATACGTTGCCAGTTTTTGTATAAATAATTATTATATTTGAATTTAACAATAAAGTAAATTGTAATTCAATGAATTCTTTAATTACTAAAAAAATGCGTCTTATGGTCAATGAAAAACTAGAAATTGAAAATTTTGTGTTAAATATTTTTATTTTCATTCTTTTCAACAATGGCACGATATCAGAGGATCGTCCCTGAAACTTTATTAAAATAGTTACACTTTTTTTTACAATCAGGCACATTTGTTAAGAAGGTACGCGTTTATCAAAAGCCATTTGGAGAAAGAATACAACCATTCAGTATTCAATAATCTTAAAAGTCGTAAGTACATTATTCAAGAAAACGTGAAGCACATTCAGTATATCTCCTTATTTTTATTATGCTCTTCAAAAATTCGGCTGAATATAAAAACCAAATTATTCTTATTATGCTCTTCAACAATTCGGTAGAATATAAAAACCAAATTCCAACACTTCTGTAAAACATTGACTGTTACAAAAAACTAAAATCTCTTTTATAAATAAGTACGTTACTTCTACCAGTTTTACGACAGTCGAAGTTTTTCGATAATAGAATAATTTCAGTCGAAGACAAAAGTGGCATACTTCATTTGTATTTTGGAAAACAAATAGTTTCGTAAATAAAAATAAAATTTCTAACAAAATATAAGTACCTGAGAAATGACTGAGACCACTTTTTCCTTCCAGTCAGTCAAATAGTTTACAAATAATGGAAGAATCTTCAATATTCAGAATCAAACAATATTACGTACTTTTATACGTTGGAAGTCAATTGTTATGGCTTTCCATGATGAGATGGATATTTACAAAACAACATAATATTTTTAAACATCAATAATCAGAAAACCAGCTCTGTTTAGATTCTCAGGACTATTGACTCTTTTTCGTTTTGCGCGCACAATTATTATTTAAAAAAGTTAAAGACCGTTCCATCAGTCGAAATTCTCGTCACATTACATTGCAGTACAAACTTACAAAACTGCATGTCAAAAAGAATTCGATTCAGAGAATACGTATCAAATAAAATACTTTGCATATGTTTTCTTGTTCCTTTTTCGTATAAAGACTAGCTAGCCGTTTTGATTCTCATTCTGTCATCGATTATTCCTATGGATGGAGGAACAGAGTAGATGATGTTATCGCCATTTTTGGAAAAAATTGGCTCCACCACTTCTGGCATCACTTCTACACTTAATACTTTGCTCTTGTTTCCGAGCATGCATTTGAATCTGGTAGCTACTGTTACTAGAAGATCGTTTCGCCGCAATCTACAAATAATTTAGTTAAATTTATTAAAAGAAACAAATTGTTTTCGATTCTCAGGGATCACAGCGGATCAGTAGTTCAATTTCAGGGAAAACAGGGGATTTCTTTTTCAGATTTCAGATAATTTTTGAAGATTCTGGAGGATTTTAGGAGATCTTGGGAGTCTTGCAGATTTTAAAAGATTCTGGAAAAACCTAGAAGATTTTAATCGGTTATGGAAAAGTTTAGAAGATTTGGAAATTATGGAAAATTTCAGAAAACATTAAGATATTTTTTGCACGTTATAAGTTTCAATTTTTTCATTATTCTTGGAAAGTTAATAAAAAAGGGAAAAAAGAAAAAAATTCTCAAATAAAGGGATTTTGAAAATAATGGGGAAAAATAATTAGCACAAAAGAGAAATAGAAAACTGACTGTGATCCCCATAAATTCTTAATTTTAGGTCGAAATTTAATTTTGTATTTTAATTAAAAATCTTACTGGAAGTAGGCATTGCACAAAATGCCAACGAGCTCTCCAACTCGATCTTCTTTCGAAATTATCGAAATGATCAAATCGTTCCCATGGTTAGAATGAATCGTGATGAGTTGATCTCTTCCTGGTGAGACACTGAGTCCAGTGATTTCGGAGATTGGCATTTTTTTCTTCATATTTTTGAATTTCGTGCAATCCAATTTGTACACAGAATGTTCAGTTACCAGCAATACTCGATCCGCTTGCTTGTTGTGCCTGAGTAAAAAAATGTAAATGTCGCATTTAAAGTTAGAAGTACTTTTAAGAACGTGAGAAAAAAAGAGTAAAAAATGTAAATATCGCATTTAAAGTTAGAAGTATTTTTAAGAAAGTAAGAAAAAAAAACTAACTTGTTCGTTTTTTTAACGAAAGCGCTGAACAAAACAGATTTGAAATGATCCATGTTTCTTAAATTGTTAACCGAGGAATTGAAAATATCGCTGTTGGGATTTTCTCGCAAATGGGAGAGATAGTTTCCTTCCCAGGTTCGGTCTTGTCCCCAATAAGGACGTTTTTTGCACAAGGCTGCTCCTGCTGTCATCTAAAAAAATATTTTCAATTACAAATTAGATTGAAAAACTGTTAATAATCCTAAATCATGTTTAAAAATTAAATAAAATATTTTTACGCACCTTTATCTTGAGCTGAGGCCACTCTTCCCTTGGAATATTCCTTAATATCATCCAAGCTCTCCACCTCGCAAAGATTTTTCTCAAAAGAGGAACGCTTCTGCGGACAGCAAAACTATCCCGAGGCCAAGGAAGATGCTTGCCATAATCGCTCAGAGATTTTGCGTTTCTGAATGTCTTTGCTAGGTCACTAATGTAGATATAAAGTTTATAGCGACGGTAGTGCTGCATAATAGTCAGGGCGGCCTTCATCTTCTTGTAACGTTTACGACCTAAGTAACCTCGCCATTGCTTTTGCAATAAAATAACAATTCCCGGGATGAGATCACTTCGGGCCTGAAAAAGGAAATAGCAAACATAACTACTGCTATATTTGTTAATTTTGAAAAAGTAATCAGAATTTTAAGAGACGAACCTTTTCGAGTGCAAATAAAGTTGTGGGAGAACGGATAAATATTTTCGTGAGTCCGTATTGAACGTCATCTTGGAATCCTTTCTCTTCCATCAGAGTTCGAACTCCGTCTTTATCAGTCCCTCCTCTAAAGTTTGGCCAGGTGTACTGCGAAATCATCTTGTACCTGAGGGAATAAATTAATCAGGTAATTAATCAACAAGCAAAAGAAAAAGAAATATTACCTTTTCATTATTTATTTTGTTTACCAACCTCTTTAGGAATTTGTCATAACGCTGTCGGTAAACGAAACCTGCCCGCCTGACTAGAATATTCTCAACGAGACCTAGATACCGAACTTGATGGCTCACTCTCTCATCGTCGAAAACGACAGGAGATTTGACTTCGTTCGGTTTAATACATCTCACATAATATGGTTCCTTACTGGTTAAATTCTTTATCAGAGCAACCATAGAGTTTTTAAAGAGCGTTCCGGCTGTTAAAGGCCTTTTCGTCGTCTGTAAATGTAATACTAATTATATTCCACTCAAATTAGACATTACCATCAAAATTATTCGATAGAAAACTATATCATAAATAAATATAAGAACTAAAATCAAAATTAACCTTTGTAATATCTTGAGCACCTTCAGGCCACATGCTGCTGACTATCGAATTCTTGCTTTTATACAATAAACGCTTGAAGTCCTGGAAAAGGGTATCTTTATTTTTATCCAAGAATCCATTAATGTTATAGACAACATCTCCAGCGTAATGCTTTATTCTAAACTGAACTTTGTGCTTGAGTTCTTTATCCAAAGGCTTCAATTGTCGAGAAGTATAATGATTGTGACTAACAAGTTTTTGATCCATTGCTTCAAGAAGCATCTGGAAAAATATATAAATTAAAATACTTGTAACACTGATAATTTATTTTTATTTTTGATCTTTTTGAATTTTACCTCGTCTGTTACTTTTCCTACGTTTAAGCAGGCTTCGTCCATAATCGAAAGCATTCCTTTGTGAGATTGTTCCACCAGGTCACAAATTACCTGATTGTTAAAATACTCAATATTTTGCCAGGCGATTCCCTCTTTTCTATATTCTTCTTGCTCTTGTTTCAAAACCAATTCTGAAGAAAGAAAATAGATAATTTTTTAATGTTATTAAATTACAAATTATATTGAATCTTTTTCAATATTTCTTACCAATGAAAAGCTGCTGTAGTTTTTCATTACAGTAATTGATGCAGAATTGTTCGAAGCTATTGGCGTCGAAAATTTCAAAACCGTAAATGTCCAGGACACCAATTACTGTTCTGTATCTTTTGTAGACACCACTCGCATTTACGTTGATAGTTTCGTTAATTCTCTGCACGATCCAAGTAAAAAGTCTCTCGTAGACAGCCTGGAAATTTAATAATACAATTTTAATTAAATGTAACAAATTAATTGTATGAAATACACGTTTTTTTATAAGGAAAAACAAATTTTATTAACAATTAGTAAAATTATATTCCGTCCTTAGATGTTCAACTTCATTCTAGTTTAACAAGACAGGAAAAAAAATCTCAGTTAATTTTTTGATAACTGCAACGAAATCAGCAATTAAATCATAAAAAGATTAGATTTTTAGAAATTATGAATTATGAAATTGACGAATTTTTAAATTTTCAAAAAATCAAATTCCCGAAAAAAAGTGTTTCAAAAATCCTCCAGAATTTTCTAGGGTTTTCCAAAATCGTCCAGGACCTTTTAAACTCTTGCAGAGATATCCAAATTTTTTCAGACTCTTCTAAAATCTTCAAAAATACCCAAAAATCTATTACAATTTACAAAAATATTCTACACTGTTTCAGAATTTCAAACAGTGTTTCAAAAATCTTCAAAAATCCTCCAAAATTTTCTAGGGCTTTCCAAAATCCTCCAGGACCTTTTAAACTCTTGCAGAGATATCCAGATTTTTTCAGACTCTTCTAAAATCTTCAAAAATACCCAAAAATCTATTATAGTTTACAAAAATATTCTACACTGTTTTAGAATCTTTTAGAATCCTAAAAAATCTTTTGCATTCTACCATAAATTTCTAAAATCATCTAATGTACTCCAGATTTTTGTTTTGAAGACTTTCAAAGAGTCTAAAGAATTATTAAAAAGATTCTGAAAACTGTCTAGAAGATTCTTCAACATTATGGGAATCTTTTGTAGATTTTAGAGGGCTCTAAATGATTCCACAGAACTCCGAAAATTCTAGAATGCAGATTATTCTTGAGAGTTCTAGAAGACTTTGAAACAGTCCAGTATATTTTGAACAATATTGAAGGCTTTTGTGATATTCTTGGAGATTCTATAAGAGATTCTACAGGATTCTAGAAGTCTCGAATATTTTGGAAAATTTTCACAGATTTCAGATAAGTTTTGAAGCTTGTAAAGCATTTGAGAAAAGTTCGAGATTCTTTTATAGATTTTGGAGGGTTATTTCAGATAAGTTTTGAAGCTTGTAAAGCATTCGGAAAAGTTCGGGAGTCTTTTATAGATTTTGGAGGATTACAAAAGATTCTGGAAGGTTGATTAAGATAGAGTTCAGAATTTTTTAGAGAACTGAAGAAGATTCTAGAACAGTATAGAATATTTTGGAAAATTTAAATAGATTTAGTAAAATTTTTTGAAGATTAAGAAGACTATCTGCTGAAATTCTAGAGGATTCTAACAGATTTGGTAAATTTTTTCAAAATTATAGAAGACTTTAGAAGAATCTGCAGAATTTTGAAAAATTCTGGAGGATTCTGAAAGTTTACAGGACAGTATAGAATTTTAACAGACTTCAGATAATTCGAAGACTCTGGACGATTTTAGGACATTTTGGGCGTCTTTTGTAGATTATGAAGGGTTCTAAAAGATTCAGGAAAACCCTGAAAGACTTTAATCGGTTATGAAAGAGTTTAGAAGATTGGAAAAATATGGAAAATTTCAGATAACATTAAAAGAGTTTTTGAATTTTATAAGTTTCTGTTTCTTATAATTCTTTAAAAATTTATCGGAACTTTGAATAAAAAAGGGGAAAAAGGGGAAGAAGACATCAATTTCTTAAATAAAGGGATTTTGAGAAGGGGAATATGGGTCTGACTGTGATTTCTAACACTGATGAAAGACTGACCTTTGCCAAAGCATCTCTTCCATATTCTGCCTCGTTCAAAGTATGCGTTTTTTGCATAACTTCTCCACCAGCAGCAATCACTCTTTGTGATAAGGCAGTGTTAAGCTCGTTTGCGTTAATTGATAGCAACTGAGCTGCGCTATTTAATGCATTCTTATTGCCAATCACAACTACATCCTCGTTAAGGTTGAACGTAATGTTGCCCTGAAATTAATTCTCTTAAAAAAGAATCAAATACTTTGCTTAGAAGAAAATGAAGAAAAATAATATTTACCAGATTCAATACACCGGCAACAACAGACCAAATTGTCTGCACCTCTGTTTGAGAAAATCCCAAGGTCGACATAGCACTTGTGACAGTTTTGTAGTCAGACTTATCGACAGTTGAGGCTTTAAAATTGTTGTTATCGTCGCCATGGCTTAAATAATTATAGGCACTTGAATTCCGTTGTAATTGTAACGACCTCAGTTCACTTTCACTGCATCCGTTGAGCAACTAAAAAACAAAAGGATATTCAACCTCATTTGATAATTTACCTAAATATTATTTAAATAAACGAGAAATGTGTAAATCACATAAATTCGTTGATAGAATTTTTATTTTTCTCTGCATACCTGATAAAAGCAGTGGAAATTTCGCTCTCCTTTTTGCTGATAAACTACTCTAGATTTTTCGAGAAGATAATTTGTAACGTCGCCTCCAACTGGGTCGCCTTTAAAGTCGAAATTAATATCCATGTACTTTCCAAATCGAGATGAGTTGTCATTTCTGTTTGTCTTCGCATTACCAAAAGCCTCGAGAATGGAGTTGGATTGGATGAGAATATTTTTCACTCTGAAATTGAGCAATAATTCAGAATTTACAAACAAGAAATCTAGGATTAATATCATTTTTTAAGGGAAATTAGTTACCTTTCTATTTCTTGCTGTCCGCTGATATTTGTCACAGCAGCGATATATTTCATAATAATTTTGCTAGTTTCAGTTTTTCCAGAGCCTGATTCCCCGCTAATTACTATACAGGTATCACGACCCTGCTGTTTCATCTCCCTGTGAACAGCATCCGCAATCGCAAAAATGTGAGGCGGACTCTCGAAAAGTTCCCTTCCTGAAAAAAAATATCAATATAAAAAATTCAATTTCATTTCAGATTTGTATTTTAATTACATTCTTCTGAATAAAATATCTTAAAAAAGGTCCATAAAAGTTGAATATTACTCCGAAATATAAGTTTTCAAAAGTTCTATTCCTATTTTTTATTTAAAAAAACTTCTTTTGAAAATTTCGATCCATTTATCTTACAACCAGGTTAATAATACGTTCATTTATAAAAAAAGAAATCATGATAATATCTAAGGTCACTATAAAATAAGGCAGTGCAGAATATTCTTGACATTGATTTAACAAAGTTATATTGTTATATGACTCACTTTTCGAATACTGAGTCAGAACTAGTTAATTCAGTGATCTCATCATAGGCCTACATTTTCAAAAAGAATAATTTCAAAATAATGATTGATTAAAAAATAAATAAATAATTTTTTTAAAATAAATTAAGCTCTTTAAGTATTAAAAATAAAGTTTCAAATGTTGAATAATGCTTTTAAATTTTTCAGCTAGGTAGAAGATAAGAAAAATTTTTATTAATGTAAGCTAATCATCATTTATGTTTCTTTTGTAAAATTCCAATTATAGTCTTTACGAGAATAATAGATTCGACCTGCGTGATTTTACTTCCATAACTGTGATGAACTTAATCTTACATACTGTCACTAATCTTGTTTCAATACGTGTGTCATGCTTTCATCGACTCATGTGCTATAATTATTGACATACCAGACATCTCAAAGACAATAATAATAATTGTCATAACTTCATTCATATTAACGTGCAAGGACTTGGAATTGCATAGAGATAGGAAAAATTAATTAATATATTTTTGAGTTAAAATATTTAGAGCTGTTAATCTGAAAAATTCAATTTGAAATTTTCATTTTAAAAATTCGGCAATTTTTTAATAAGGAAATGATGAAAATTTCAATCTGACTTTGTATAAAATGTTTTATTTTTCAAATATTCTACTATTCAATTTTCTGGTTATTTCAGCTTCCAATTTTTAACGATTTGAATTTTCAACTCTTCGAATTCCTCTTTTTATTTATCCACTTTTCTAGTTTGTTTTCAGTTTTTCAGTTTTAAAATCTGGAATTTCTTAAGTTCTAAAATATTTCAGTCTCCAATTTTTCAAAGTAAGAGTTTCATAATTATCTTCTAAGCTAAGATTGTTTGAAAATTTTGATTTTAATAAATTAGAAGATTTCAAAGAATATATATTTTAAAATATTCTCTT
Source organism: Euceroptres primus (assembly GCA_037177015.1). Classification (NCBI taxonomy): domain Eukaryota; kingdom Metazoa; phylum Arthropoda; class Insecta; order Hymenoptera; family Figitidae; genus Euceroptres; species Euceroptres primus. Next base: position 3,896 of record JBAGKK010504370.1, on the reverse strand, counting down.
CTTTATTTTACAATTTTTCTAATTTATCGGCGTTCTAACTTTCCACTCTTCTTTTGTTAGAAAATTAATTAAGGAATTGTTAATAATAATAATAATAATAATAATAATAATAATTGTTAATACCTTCACGCGGAAGCAAACTCTTCAAGAAATGAAGACAAATACTAATTTGCAGCGGGTTTTTAATTTCAATTTTAGAATCCATAAATTTTAAAGGATTTCAATTTTGGAAAACATTCTAGTCGAACTCTTTAAATTTTTTAATGTCTTGAAATTTAAGATCATTCAAACTTAGAGGCTTAATATTCTTGAATCCATAAACTTTCCATGTTTTCAAACCAAATGTTCAATTTACTAAATTTTCAAGCTTTTGAATTCGATTTTAAAAGTTTCAAATCAGAAAAATGAAAAAGGAAAAGTTTTCAGACTTGGAAATTTGAAAATTTACTTATTTTTTCAAGTACCATTCCATTTTTAAAATTTTTTCTTTTCTAATTTATCAACATTTCTTTTCTTTATCAACATTTCAATTTTTTCACTCGTTATCTAATTTTTAATTTTTCAAATTTTCCATTAAAAAAGTGAATTAATTATTTAAAAATTAGGGATTATTAAAAAGAATGTTAGTAGGTATAAAAAGTAGAAATGTAGCAAATTAGAAAGTTTGGAAATTACTGCAAATTTTCGATTAAAAACTCTCGAGGTTTCTTTGAAAATTTCAATCGATATTTTTTTTCGGGAAAATCTACATTATGACTGAAAAGGTAAAAATCTTAGTTAATTCAATTTTTTAAAATATTACATAATAAACACAGAGTAATATATATATATATATATATATATATATACACATACATATCTTTGTTTAAATTCTTAATTAAAATTTGCAAGCTATGTACTTTCTGCTTTTGTTTTTTAATATTATCGAAAAATTTTACCTATCTCTGGGAACCTACATTCTATAATTCAAAAATATATATTTAAATAAACTATCAAAACTGCACATGACCAATTTATTGTAACAATATAGCTACCTGATTTTCCTGTCCATTGACAATGAACTATTTTGAACTTTTTTAAAAATATGTACACTACCTTTGTATTTGTTGACGTAGTCTGCATTGTAGATATTAGAGCTTCTGTAAGGATTAACGCTTACACAAACCTCTCCAATGTACGTATAAATTTTGCCACCGTTGAATCTGAAATGGTAAAACTAATTCATAATGTAACTAGAATAAGTATTTTAAAAACAAAAGACTAAAGGTAAAAAAATTCCTATTTTTAAGAAGAAATATTGTTATTAACTTAAAAATTATTCTCAAAATTATTATAGAAATATATAAAAGCAAGAAAAAAAAATATCCAATTATTTTCTAATGAAGCCCGAAAAAAAAACCTAAAAAAATTTCTGTTTCTTTATTAAACGTTATCAATATTTCTCTGGAATGAAGATAATCTTTTCCTAGAATTTTAATAAAAATCAAAGTAAAAAATATCTCATCAATTGATAATTATGACCTCAATTCGGAGTAAAATTTGTTTTTTTTTCCACCTGAAATCGATGAATGATACCGTTCAAGAACCTAAGATTGTAAACTTCTGATTAGTGAGACCTTGGATTGAAACCTGCTGAAGATAATTACTCTGAGGATAAAGGAAAGGAGATTATGGGAGTCAAATATTGTCATTTAACAAAAAATAGTGAAAATTGGGAAACAGTTCTTTTTATTTGAAAAAAATTATTAACAATAAGAATTAGTAGGGAAAATTATTTAAATCACGAAATATTTTTTGTGATTCACAAAATCCTTTTCAAAATTAAACTAACTTTGCATTCTTTTGATACTGTTTTCAGAAAATTATTATACAAGAATTGTTTTGCAATAAAAACTAAAATAAATATATATTAAAATTAGCCAAAATTAAAAATAAAAGATTTTAAAAAGCTTGTTCCATACTTTGTTATTTTAAGATTAAAGTTTTCCTGTGAAAAATTTTATTTTAAGTTGCCCACTTCTTTTAAAAACAAGACTTTAAAAATTCGAAAATTTTAATTAAAATACTCTACACCTTCAAATGATCACTAAATGTAATAAAATTCATAAAAATCGAGGGGTTAACTACTAGCCATTTTTATATACACCTGAATTCAAAAATTCAAAGATTTCAAAGAATTTGAAAGAATTCAAGGTAGATTCAAAATAATTCAAGGTGAATTTAGAAGAATTCAATATAATATTACGGGGTGGATTCAAATGAGTAATTCAAAGAATACAACATGAATTCAAAAGAATAATTCAAAGAATAGAAGATGATTAAAAGAGAATTCAAAAAATTCAAAATAAGAATACAAGGTGAATGCAAACGAATAATTCAAAAAATCAAAAAGAATGTAAAGAATACAAAAGAATTCAAGGTTAATTCAAAGAATACAAGATGAATTCAACATAATTCAAAGAATACAAGGTGATGAATTCGAATAAAAAATACACGTTGAACTGAAAAGAATTCAAGGTAAATTCAAAAATACAAAAGAATTCAAGGTTAATTCAAAAAAATAATTCGAAGAACTCAAGGTTAATTCAAAAGAATAATTCAAAAAATACAAAATGAATTCAAAATAATTCAAAGAATACAAGGTGATAAAAATAAAAGATGCAAAAAAGAGGGGGTCTACGATCACAAATGCAGTCCGAATGCACCTAAAACTTGATTTCCAAAATTCTAAATACAGGCTTATACACATGCATTAGAAACATCGCAAAAACTATCGGCAGATAGTAAAAAAAATATTTTAAACACTTTCCTGATTCAAGGTAAGATTCGGGCTGAGATAAGCAATTCAAAATGAGTCACCCGTCACCGAAATGCCATTCACATTGCGCATGTTGGTTTGAATTAACTCTTTACAAACTTTCATATTCTGTCATCCCAAGAAAGACTTTAATGGCAAAAAAGCATCAAAACGGCGTTATAACATAAAAGCTCTGTGGTGAAAAGCTCGTTCCTCACTCATTGAATATTATTTTTAGGTCAAGTTCGATTCGTAAATAAACTGCTAAAAAATTAAGCCACGCCCTCTGGGCGATCGACAATAAAACAGGTGGTTTATTTGTTACCTGTACTTATATTTTTTAACACCAAAAAGAAGAGCAAGCACGCGACAAGCAAGAAAATATTTGCTAAAACACTGGCAAATGCAAAAGGCATTTTAATTGGACCGTTTTACTTGTTATCGTTATCTCATTTTTCTTTCACGACTTAATGAACTACAAAGGGTTGCTAATTACCTGACTCGCAAATTTTCGACAACTTTCTCGAGGGTGATCTCGTCCAGGAGGACGAAATCTCCGATGCCAACACCCTCCTCTGCAGCCATGACTTTCAGACGCTTCGGGCCTCACTTCCAGACATTTATCACAAGAAAACCGAACCTAAGTCACTTTATAACACTTCACTCGTGTTTGCCCGCGTGCGGCTGTCAACGGATTGCATATATACACAAGAAATAGCGGATAGCCATAGAGTTCTTAAGGGTGAGTCCACAATGGAAGTTTTCGAGTTGTACAGTACAATCCGATCTCCACCATTTCATATTCCCGACAACCACCAGTCTTGATCTTTGCCCCTACTCTCGAGAAGGCGTTTGCGCAGATATTTTACACTCACACATGGATACATTTGTGTGTGCGCAAATGCCTGCTGCGCAACTTTCAATTTCCCCTCCGAGCTATCACCATCTTAATATGCAAATTCTTGAAAAAAACCCAAGAATCCACCGACGGTGGATTCTTGGGTTTTTCTCAAGAGTTTGCTTTTACACTCGTCGCCGAATCGAAAGCCCCCGAACCGAAAACCAGCTTCATGGTCGTTCACGCTTCATTGATTCTGTC
>JBAGKK010504359.1:0-14514 GCA_037177015.1 Euceroptres primus | reverse complement strand
TAGACTTAAGCGTTATCTTTAGTTAGTAAGTTTATGTGTACCAAAGGGTTATTCCCGTTCACTGATTCAAAATAAAAAATAAATAAAATAAAATAAAAATATAAGCATTTACATTTTGTAAATATTTTACCTTTATTGTACTAACATTTCTACAATAATAAGTTTTTCGTCATTTCGGCATTTTCATTTGGCTTTTTCTCGATGTCATGACGAAAAGCACTGTATTTGCTATGTCCAAATGAAAATTTTGGCTCGAGCAATTAAATCCCTCGGCTTCACCTCGTGATTTAAACTAAGCTCTCGCAAAAATTTGCGTTTAAACTTGGCGAATAATGTACTATTATTGAGTTACTCAGTTTTTAAATTTCTTAATCAATGACTTCCGCACTTTTTTCGTACATTTTCTAAAAAATTTTTTAAAAATTCCCGGTCAACAAAAAAATTCCCGGTCATTTCCTGGTTTTTCCAGGTCACAAAAAATTCCCGGTTTTCCCGGTCTCCAGATCCAGCGGCCACTCTGTTTCCGTAAGAATAACTTGTTACGAAAATTTCCGATACAATAGTCTATTTCGAAGGAAAAATTTCCATGGGAATAAACTACTGTTACGGAAATTTATATAACAATAGCTTATTGTCACGGAAGAATTTTCGTAAGAATAACTTATTGTTACGAAATTTCCGTAACAATAGTCTACTGTCACGGAAAAATTTTCTTGAGAATAACTTATTGTTACGGGAATTTCCGTAACAATAGACTATTGCCACGGAAAAATTTCCGTAAAAATAACTTATTGCCACGGAAATTTCCGTAACAATAATCTATTGTCACGGAAAATTCCCTTGGAGTAGTCTATTGTCACGGAAAAAATTCGACGGGAAAAGCCTATTGTTATGGAAAATTCCGTATCAATAGGCAACGAAAATTTTCTAAGAGTTTTTACGGTGAAGAGCTGATTATTGCAAAATGCGACCTTACAGATGTATAATTTTTCATTATTTATATATGACGTCACTTTTTACTCCCTAGAGAGTAAGAAGTAGAGGTTTAGCCCCGCTTAATAGGCATGAAAAAGGGCTGAAATCATGCATGTGTTATAAAAAAGTATTTTTTAATTGAAAACTACGAATTCAAACAAATTGTTTTTAAATCTATTGCGATACTCTGGCTGAATCAAAAAAATATTTTTAAATTAAAAAAATCATTCGAACAAAGAATTTGTTTCATTCAAATTCGTTATTTTTTTAAATCAAAAAAACTCTTTTTTAATACAAACAAATTTTTATTTTGAATCAAAAAAGGTGAGTAAAAAACGATTTTTTTAATTTGAAAAAAGTTTTTTTGAGTGTTGTGGAATGTTCCTTCTGACGCCAGTCCTCTGAATATATAAATTCAGGTATAAATAAATAATTGTAATAATTCAATATAGATCTTTAAGCCAAAATAATTTAATTAAATTGTTATTGGACCTGTCCATTAGCTTTTGTTATCTTGCTTGTAAAATTGCAACTTTGTGTCATACGATCTTAAGCAACTACTTAAACAATGTGCGTTTATGAAAACACATCTAGCAAAAGGGTTAAAAACCAGGTTGTCTAGCATTTCTTCTTAAAAAAATTTCAGAACTTTTTCAGGTTTTCCAGGTAAAAAAAAATTTTTCCAAGTATCATTTTTTATTTATTACTATAAAATTTTATGAAAAAAAAATCTTTTTTTCTTGAACCTGTACGATAGGAATAATTTATACAACTAAATGAACCATACAAAATGTATATTATACGATTTATGAAATTCTTGAGTTTAACTAACTGTATTTATCCGCATAAGCTCAAGAAACTATTTTTTAAGAAAATACTCTCTAAGAAGAATTAGTAGTTTTCTACTAAATAAGTTACTTAGTAAGCGTTTCTACTAATCTTTAATGAAACAATTACTATTTTTCAGTAAAAAACTACAAATTCATTTAGTAAACTAACTAAATAAATTTATTAGTAAGCCTTACTAAGTGAATATGTAGTTTTCTACAAAAGCTTACTAAAGGAATTGATAAACGACTTCTCCCGATTTCATTCCGGGTTGCTACAAAATTCCAATTTCAAAATTCCCTGACTTTCCCTGACCAATTTTTCATTATCCAATACCATTATATTCATTTAATCTTTTAAAATTCCTAAAAATTCTCTACAATCTAGATTTCTGAGTCCTTTAGAATCTCGCAGAGACTTCTTGATTCTTCCAAAATCTTCCATAGAGTTCTAAAATCTTCTAGTCTCTTTCAGATTTTTTTTTGAAGACTCAAAAAGTCTACAGAATTTTAGGAAGATTCTGAAAACAGTCTAGAAGATTCTTTAAGATTATTAGTCTTTTGAGAGGGTTCTAAAGGATTCTGCAGAATTCTGGAAATTCTAATAAGCTTCAGAATAATGTGCTGTAAGTTCTGAAAGTTGAAATGAACGAATTCTTTATTTGATTTCGTTTTAAACTCAAATATGTTCTAACATATTGGTTTAGTAATATAGAAACTATTGTAATGGTAAAGATATTTCCCTTTATTTTCTAGATTGAACGATATTTCAAGAGAAATTTGAGTTATAAAAAAAGGTTCGTTCATTTGAACGTTCAAAACCTCAGGTACATTTCAGAATATTCTTGACGATTCTAGAAGATTTTAGAAGATCATGTAAGAGTTCAGAAGATTTTAGACGATTTTAGAAGATTCTGGAACATTCTAGTATATTTTATAGAATATTAAAGAATTTTTCAGAATTCTTTAAGATTGTATAAGATTATTATAGAAAAATAAAATTATTTAGAATCTAGAAGGTTTTAAAAGATTATGGAAGAATTCGGAAGAATCTAAATGATTGTAGATTTTAAAACAGTATAGAATATTTTGGAGAATTTTTACAGATTTCAGATAAGTTTTGAAGATTCTAAAGAATTTGAGAGAATTTCGGTAATCTTTTGTAGACTTTGGAAGATTCTAAAAGATTCTGTGGAAAATTCTAGAAGATTAAGGAAGTATTCGGAAAATTTTGGAAGATTCTGGAAGAGTCTAGTATATGTTTTAGAATATTGAAACATTTTGGGATATTATTTTATAAGATTATTGTAGGAGAACTCAGAAGATTCCAGAAGAGCCTCAAATATTTTGGAGAATTTTCAAGGATTTAAAATAAATTTTAAAGATTCTGGAGGACTTTAAGAGATTTTAGGAGATTTTTGTAGATTTCGAAAATTTGGAAATTATGGGATATTTAAGAAAACATTAAAAGAGTTTTTGAATATCACAAGTTTCTATTTCTCATAATTCTTGGGAAATTATTCAAAAATTTGAATATAAAAAGGGAAAAAAGGGAGAAAAAGAATTGAAACTATAAAAAAAGTAATTTTAGGAGATTTAGAGAATAACAGGGGAATAGAGGACTGACTGTGATCCCTGATTTTGTAATATTATAACTATATAATTATTACAATTGTTAACTTATAATTATAACTATTGAGATATAATTATAATTTGTTGAATCAAAAAAATTCCCTGACTTTCCCTGATTTTCACTGACCATTTTTAAATTCCCTGACTTACCAGAATTCTCTGACCTGATGTAGCAAGCCTGTCATTTGAAAAAAACTACTCATTAAAATTTATACAGATAAGAATTCCAAGACTGTGAATGAAATTCAAAGACTTTTCCAGGTTTTTTCAGGTAAAAAAAAATCAAGATCTTTTCCAGGTTTTCAAGGATTCCCAGAACGCTAGACACTCTCTGGTTAAACATGCGCCTTCTGGAAGATATATATTTCTTTGTTATAATTCTGAAGGATCATTAATGCGATTTCGCAAGTTGCAACATGCTGAATCCTTAGCTATGCCGTGGACACACCTGATCGTCCCTCCCTTCTCTCTCATCTGTCCCTTTTCCTTTTTAAATTTTGCCGCCTCGTCATGCAATGCAGTCGACTCGTACTGGACTCGTAGACCTTGGTTTGTGCGAGTAGGATACTTTTACAGCGATGGAATGCAGCATCTGGCGTTTCAAGAAGTCGCTGCTGTTTGCTAGTGTTGATGATGGTTTCTCCGATTTTTTTTTTTTTTATTGAACTAGGTTACGACGTAATAATGTGGATAGATAGAGACCCCTATTTTATAAGAAGAGCATAATCGCATAATGTCTCAGAATTGGATATAACTTGAGATCTTTACGATTTATGAAGTTTCTATATCAAATAAACATGATTTTTTGGAAAAACAAACTTCTCAGAACTAGCTGAAGAATTTTTTCCATTATTTCTAATCCAAAATAGGAAGAATTTAAGAGATCAAGAATCATTTTTGTAGCGAGGCTAAATAATTTACATGTTAGGAAGGTTACCAAGTGGACATTCATTAAAGGCAGAAAAATAAATTTCAAAATTTAATTTAAAAATATGTAGAGTAGAGACAAAAGATTTTTAAAATACTATAAAAATTTCTTTTTTAACGCTCTTTTTGACTGTCTGTAGATTTTCGATTGCATTCTTATTTTATTAACAATGTTTAAAAATCAGTTACCGAGTAGACATTATTATAAATCTTACGGTGCACAATTTGTTGGCATTTTATTAAGTTGCGAGCAATGAACATGCTTATGCTTACATGAGTACTTGCGTAAGGTTAAAAGTAATGAGTTTTTGATTTTTAAAGATTTTTAGAAATGATTTTTTTCGAGATCTAATCTAAAATATAAGGGTTACCGAGTGGACCTGGAACTTCAGGGACAGGCTTCTAAACATTTATGAACACCTTCAAATCTAAAATATTCATCTCTACTGATAATTTTTAGATTCTTTAACTCAATACAAATGACCCGTATGAGTATCAATCATTTATAAAATTTTATTGTCATTATTTCTCAATTTAAAGCATATGAAATAAATCTAGATTTGATTAGATAAGAGTTCCTATCAGTTAACATTGTAGCAGCCAAAATGATCACAAATCAGGGTTCGGTGCAATTAAATCAATTCAATAGAATTATCAATCAAAGTGGTCACTGCTTAGACCTAGTGTTTACCAATCTTGATTATTGCGATGTAATAAAGGCTGAACCGATATTAAGTGAAAATTTATATCACCCAGCAATTTCGATTAGTATAAATTGGAAATTATCAAACAATAGGCACGTTAATTTTGCAGCTGAGTATTTAAATAAGAGGCGTTATAATTATAAGTTAGCAAATAGAGCCCAATTTTCTTTAGCAATAGCTAGCATAGAGTGAAACGAGCTTTATGAATCTAAGAATGTAGATGGTGCATGTGATTGCTTATATTCGAAACTCTTTAATGAAATTGATAAGGTTGAGCCTAGATTTTTTCCTCGTGGATCCCCAAGAAAATTTCCAGCTTGGTATTCGCAAGAACTGATAATAAAAATTAAATTTAAAGAAAAATTAAGACTCAAATTAAAGAATCAAGTTACTAATTACCTACAAAAATTCTTCAATGAAATAAGATCTGAAAAAGCAGCTAATAAAAACGACGAATTATGAAGAAGCATTACGGCACGATCCAAAAAGAGTCTGGAAATTTGTTGGTAACCTGAGAAATGAATCTAGGCTGCCTGGAATAATGCACATAAATGGTTGGAAAATGGACGATCCTAAAGAAATTGTGAACGCTTTTGCTGAGTATTTTAATAGTGTTTATGCTTCATGTACTAGATCTGGGAACGAATTGATTTTTTCATCAGAGGATTGTATGGATTGCAAATTTAAAATTGATGTAGTCGACATAAAACTTGTATTAAAAAAATTTCCGGATAAACTTACCTCTGGCACTGATCTTATCCCTAGTTTTTTATTAAGAATATGCGCTGACTCACTTGCTAACCCTCTTTGCTACATTTATATCTTAGCGCTAGATAAAGGAACTTTTCCGAAAATTTGGAAGGAGGCAAGAGTATGCCCAGTATTTAAAACTGGAGATAAAAAATTGATTAGTAACTATCAGCCAATTTCTATTACGAATAATTTCTCTAAGGTATTTAAGGCTAGTATTATAAGTTTGATGTCTTACATCATCAGATCAAAAGTAGTAGAAATTCAACATGGTTTTGTTGTTTGCAAATCCACTTTAACAAACCTAGCAGTCTACACCCAGTTCACAGCTAAAGCCTTAAAAGATCGTAAACAGGTTGATGCTATATATTTAGATATAGCTAAATACTTTGACAAACTTAATCACAATATCTTTATTCAAAAACTTCAAAATACTGATTTGCCTGGAAATGTAGTACTGTTACTACAATCTTTTTTACTATACAGAAAACATTATGTCCAATATGCAGGACATAATTCCACTCTCTTTGCACCATCCTCAAGGGATCCGCAGGCTCTAATTTAGGAATGATGTACAGAATTGGGATTAGAAATGAACATTCAAAAATGCAAAGTAATTACATTTACAAGAAATCTAGATCCGATTTTGTTTAGCTATGAGCTGGAGGCAGAACAGGTACAGAAAGTTTATAGGATCAGGGACCTTGGATTAAATTGTGATCATCATTTAAGATATAACGAGCACATAGAAGATATTGTAAAAGCTGCTAACCGAGTTCTGGGATTTATTTTTAGATTCTGTAAAAGCTTAAGAAAATCTAGCACTCTTATCGCACTATTTAATTATTTCGTTAGATCTAAACTAGAATATGTATCTGTAATCTGGCGTCCTCATTTGAAATGTGAAATTCAAATCCTAGAAAGAGTCCAAGATTTTTTTAAATGTTAGTTTATAGGGAAGATGGAACCTACCCTCTCAGAGGTAGTGACTATAAAAATTTGTGTGCGATTTAACATGTTCACTATTCAAGAAAGATACGTTTTGCTGTCACTCTCTTTTGTATTTAAGTTACCAAGGGATATGATTAACTGTCCTGCACTCGAAAAAATCTCGTTTAGAGTTCCTCGCTTAAATTCTAGATTTCCAGATTCTGAGATAGTGTATCTGCCTGCAACAGCGAATCCAGTGATGTATAATTCTCCAATCTATAAAATATGTCGGGATTTGAATGGTATGTACGAAAAGTACTCAAATAGTTTAGATTTATTTGATTGTGCACTTGCGAGTTTTATGAAGTATGCGAGGCAATACAAATTATGACCCTGTAATTGGATTTCTGTTGGGTTTATGTAAATAAAGATCAAATATCCAATATCAAATTTTAGTTCGTGAATCTATATTTGGGAACAGGGTACCGAGTGAACATTTTCACTATATTTTAATTTCCCATTTCTAAACAAAAGTACCTAAAATTTTTAAACTTTACCAAAAAGTTCTTCGATCTAAGTACTTGATCCCAGTGGTATAAATTTTTTAAACAAAATTTGAAATTATGCGAAAATAATGTGAAATTATGCGATGAAGGCGACATTTCACTCACCGCAGTCTCCAACCTGTAAAGCTCTACCAAAGATAACTAAAAACGTTTTTATTTTCGGTTTTATGAACTTAATAATTTAATGATACCCACATATATGAAAAAATAACTAATATTTAGGTCTATATTGAATATTTTTACTATTTTTAGCTTATAATTCTTGAATTTCATTGCATAATCCACAGATTTTCGACGCATAATCGCGTATAATAATCCATTTTTCATTGCATAATTTGAAGATTTTCAACGGTAGAAGAAATTGTCCCTATGGATAGAAACAGATCATTTGCATGTATCTTGACATGTATTCATAAGTATCCGACGATATACAGGCCTGTATACACGACGCCGGAGTCGTCTAGGCTCAAGATCTCTAATGGTTTCAGACTCTACAAAACACTTTTGATCGCTCCTTAAACTGTGTACTTCCTCATTTCGTTATATAAAATGGATTCGGTTTAATTAATGTTTATTTAATTATTTATTTAAGGTGGAATTCGAATGCGGCGACTGAAGCGGCTGTAGTCACGCGTCTGCGATCGCGCGGCCCCAGACGCGCGATCGAAAGCCGCCTATTCGATTTTCAATGCAGCGACTGTAACTGCTATAATCATTACAAACATTACAGTTTCATTGTCTGCAGCAGTAGATTCGTGCAAGCCATGGCAGAAAGACCAAAATTGTTTCTAAATTTCCTTGACGAAGAGGAAGATCTTTTATTACTTTTATTAAAAGATGCAGTTCAGAATGAACCTCAGGCCTTGTATTTAACAAGAGATCTTGAGGGGTTTCAAAAGATTCTCATAGAGAGACATCTTTTCTAACATTTAAAACCTTATAGAACTTGTGTTTTGCATCAAAGATACAAGGATGCTGCCGCACAAGTTAAATTAATTTCGAATCATCCATGATTTAAGATGCATAACACACGAACGTAGACAAATTTTTTAGTTGAGCAGTCGAGGCGTTGCGTCTAGAGACGCGCAGATAGGATCGCTTCGGTCGCGCGGTCTGAGACGCGTCATTCGAAAGGGCGCCATAAGATTCAATGAAAAGCAGTCACCCGGCATCTACATGGACATGCGTTTGGCTGCGCTCGGCGTAAAGCGCAATACTCTGTCTCTTTCTTCCGCTGCGAAAGAGAGAAACAGTGGCTGCGTATACGCCGTGCGGAAACTAAAAACGCGTCCATGTAGATAGGCAGTCAGAGTCTGGAGTCGCGCGACTACAGTCGCTTCAGTCGCCGCATTCGAATTCTATCTTTTCACTCACTTTCCCCTTTATCCTAATGATATACACCTGTCACTTTGCCAAATTTCTGACAAAAATCAAATGTCTTCCTTAAATCCTTATCTCTTACATTTATGACGATCTATTTTACATACCATATTGCAAAATGTTTATTCATAAATCTAACCAGAAAGGAAGACATTTATGGTTTTATGATTTTTGTCTGAAAGGAAGATATTTGTGATATTTCTAATTTTTGTCTGAAATTTGGTAAAGTGACAGGTGACTTATCTGCAATGTAGATACGGCGATTGAATACGGGACGGTAGTAAATTGATGATTAATATACGAATTACCAAAAATGTTCGCCATAGACGAAAATCTATTTCTTAATGTTAAAAAACTTTTGGCATTGAATTTGAGTACATATTTCCTTTTCAATATTTTGAAAAATTTGTTGGTGTTTTGCATGGGCTTTAGAGTCGAATAATTAAAAAAGCTGTGTCTTTTTTTAACCAAACGTTTCGACTCTCATGTGAGACCTCTTCAGTGATTTATTTCTAAAAACGAAAATTAAATGTGATACAAACGCTGTTTGTTTAATTAAACAATTATGAAGAGGACTCACATGAGAGTCGAAACGTTTGTTTAAAAAAAAAAACACGGCTTTTTTAATTATTCGACCCTAAAGTCCATGCCAAACACCAACAAATTTTATAACCAGAAGGTCAATAGAAATCAACAAGATGAATTTTGAAAAATAATTTAATATAAAAAGTGTTGAAATTATAAATTAGAAAATTGGATTATTTTATATCAGAACACATAAATTCGGGAGATTTTTCTTATTTCAACTTTTTATATTTATGAATTATATTTTAATATATGAAGACTGTAGCTGGAAGTATTTTTAAATTTATAATCCTTTTTAGTGACAATCTTTGCGCAGAAAACAAATATTGGGAAATTAAAAGATTCGTTCAAAATGGAGAATTGCATATAAAAATTATTAAATGCTACATAATAATAGAGCAATAATGCGCTGAAAAAAATTGTTAGTTCGGCCAATTACTTAGTTTGTAAGATATGGTACTGCTATTTTATTAGTTGGGACACCATTTTATTAGTTGCTGGTACTAATTGAATAGTCACTGCAACTAATGAAATGGTTGTCTGAAATGGCTTTAGTGGGTAAGACCGGCTTGCCGAGTGAGTCCCACACTACCATCCTCATGGTGAGCCTAAATGCATTTCCACGTCCTCTAAATAAAAAAAAGTATCAGCGAATAAAATAGCATTACCATATCTTACAAACTAAATAGTTGGCCCAACTAACTATTTGTTTCAATAAAACCGATGACATGACGCAGGTAGTCAATGGCTTGACTCGGAGATCGCGGACACTCAGAGAAAAAATTGTCTTGAAACAAAAGTATCGTCCTTTCTTGCAAGCAATTTATTGCTTTGGAGCGCGTGAAAATCCTTTACACACAAGCAGAATCAATTTTGCTACAAGATTACAAAGTTTGCTGCAAAAGGATTATAAATCAATTTCACTGTGAATACCAAACAGTTATTCGATCAAGTAGTTTTAAAAACGAATAAAATTTCGCCATTTTACATTTTTCTTAAAATTACATTCTCAAGCTTTAATTTTAGTCCAAAACAAATTTTAAAAAGGGGCGAACTTTAAAAAAATTCAAATATTTTTGAATTTGAAAAATGATTACTAAATTATGAATTTTTCAAATTTTTTTTCGAAAGATTTGAAAAAAAATCTATCGAAATAGTTTGGGTCAAAATTTGTTATATGCCATATATAAATGTAACCGTTAGGGGTGTTCAAAATTGGTGCGGGTCGGGTCGGATTCGCGGATTAACCCACAGACCCCCAATAAATTCGACAACCCGCATTCAGCCCGCAAACCCACACCAACCCGTAGAACCCGTATTTAACCCCACAACCAACATTGAACCCGCAAAACATGCAAACGCGTAATAAATTTACAATCAAGTTAAAAACCTGAAAAGCTTCGTAAATATAAGATAGACCGAACTGAAAACCTTTTTTAGTCCTAGTAAAAGGTACAAATTTTTCGATAAAAGTACCTACCGTAGAATCACCTAACTTCGGACACCTATTATTCTTGGGTTAGTACTAATTTTATAATACAAAACTAACTTTTCACATCATGTCAAGCTTTGGGCTTTTAATTTATGTTACTTTTATGCTATTCAATTATCTGGAAACAAAGAAAATGGGTGTCCGAAGTTTGGGGCAGTGTCCGAAGTTAGGTGATTCTACGGTACTAACTTCAAGGTATGTAATTTTGATTAGAAAATAAGGTTTACATAAATTTAACAATAATTAATTATTTAATGATTCAGTAAGATAATAGTAGATTATTAATAGTTAATTTCGGGGGAAATGCGGTTCTGCGGGTTGAAGGGCTGAATGCGGGTTGTCAGATTGATTGCGGGTCTGCGGATCAACCCGAAAACCCACACACCCGACCCGCGCGGGTCTGTTTTTTGCACACTCCTAGTGACCGTCTATGAAGAAAGGGACCTAACGACCAAAAAGTTGATTTTTAGTTTTTAACGCCAATCAATAGTTTTTAAGTTGCTCCTTCATAATAACAAAAATTATTATTTTACCTTCAAAATTAGAATTGTTATTAAACTGCAAAGTGAGGCCCTCTTATGGAGTTCCTGTGTTGGACCGCCTCTTCAATCGTTCCTCCTGTAAAATTGAGCTCCCAAGTGTTGGTTCCTTTCTTCGTGGACGGACACAAATAGATATTTATATCCGAAAGCGGCTTTTTACGCAAAGTACAAACAATTTCACCCCCTCTACCTCGGCAAGTTTTGTAAAAACTGGTCAATCTTTTTCTTTTTTTTTTGAAGTGCCATCCAATAGAACTAAACTTTTTGTACATTTGAGCCCGATCGGAGAACTTCATTTTTTTGAGTTGGGTACACTTGAGAAATAATGCCCCAATCACTTTTGCTGTCAAAAAGCGTCCTTTTTCCAGAAATTAACGATTCACCAATGTTTACCACTTTGATCCCGGTAAAGTAATGGCGACTGAGTTGGCGCAGCGGGTGAGTTGACGCACCCTAGTTTTTAAGAAATTTCATATGAAGACATGAGAATGACAACTCGTTAAAGACCATTTGAAGTTGGCCCCCTAAGTAATAGTTAAAATAACCTAATTTAGGAGCCAACTTGAAATGGTCTTTACCGAGTTGTCATTCTCATGTCTTCATATATAAACCTTAGATGATTGAAAACATTGTCATTAAGTATATTTATGCTTCAAGTGCAAGCAGGCAAAGATTATTATAATCTATCTTGTCATTCAGTTATTATAATGAAAAATTGGTTTGGTGGGTTATGGTAGTAACATCGAACTGATTTTAATATATCGATATGTTCTTAATTTGTGCATTAAATATGATTATTAATTCCTTCTCAAAATCCTTAATCTTCAATGTCTTAAAATCAATTATGTTTTTGGTAAAAAAAAATCCCTAACTTTTATTATAAGCAGTAATATTCTGCGAGTAGTGAGTTGGCGCATACTTGATATTCATGTTAATTTCTTTAAAATCGAGATATTGGAGATTACGAAGCAATTAGACCACAATTCGCAGGTTCAGAGGTTAGTGTACATAAGCATATCAACGGACGATTCGTGAATTTGGAAAACATGCAGTCTTCGGGGAACTCAGTTTTATAATTATAATTATAATGTTATAATGCCTTTTGTGTTAGGTGCGCCAACACACTCGCTTCTCCCCTAATACCAGGTCACACCAATCCTGACCCAGCGCAAAACAATCAACGCTATTACCAAGCTAGAAATGCGGCGAAAACACTCTTGTGCATTGCGCCATTTCTATCACACTCACAAGTGTCCTTATTGTACAGACAACAAAATATTTAGTTGATTCGATCAGGCTTGAAATCTAGTGTACGCGCCTTTGAAAAATCTTCGAAATTTTTGTGAAATCTTTTGATATCACAGAGATCTTTTAAAATCATTACATTTTTTTGAAATCTTTTGAAGTTTTTGGGAAAACTTTTGAAATCTTGAAATCTGGTGCGGGGGAAAGTTGCCTAAGACGGGCCACCCTTAATATTTTTGTATGAAAACATTATACTGTAAGGTCGTTTTCCAAGGAGTCATGTGAGATATAATGTATAATTTTAAAGGACTGTGCTATATGAGAATATGTATCAGAAAAAGCGCTTTAGCGCCCCAGTCCGCCATATTGGATATACACCGGTGTCTATCCACTGGACCGATTCAAATTCAAGGCGTTTTCCCTGTTTTTTCAATGCTAATTCCCTGATTTTCCAGGAAAGTAAAAACACACTTTAATGCTTCATGATGCATTTATTATTATGAACCTGACGTATTAAATCAGCAAATCCAGCATATTACATAGTTTACCATATATTATTTATATAATACTTCTTTTACTCTTCTGAAGATTAAGCTAAGGAGTAATAATACTGCATGTATTTACTCAACTAATGAAACTTAATTTTGAGTAACTAAGCTACTCAATCAGATTATAAAATATGAAACAATAACTGAAGTGTATTAACTCATTTCTGTGGTAGACATTTGATTTTGTCTTCAATCTCAGCAGCCTTTTCAGCAGCTTCTTGTAAAATTTGTTGTTTCTTAATATTGAGTTGGCGCATTTCTTCCGCCATTCTTCCGCGATTCCACAGGATTGTTGGTGACGAACTGACCAATCACCGCGCACTTATACTCATGCTTGTGCCATGAACTAGCTATATGTTCTTTACCTACCTACACGGAGAGCCCGCCGCACAAAAAAAGACTCTGATCGCCGAGCGAGCACGCGTGCATGCACGCTACTTCAGGATGAACGCTCATTCAAAATAAATACTGCGCAGATTTCATCGTGTTTTTCGGTACGATGCGACGGGCTCTTCGTGTACTTACGACTAAAATAGACTGGTATGAAATCATAATATTAAAGTTTGCATTGTTATGACAGAAAACAAAAATAAGTTATAAAAGTGGGTACTTAAAAAAAATTCCAGGATTTTAAAAAAATTCCAGGTGTATTCTCGGTTTTTTTCCCGAATAAAAAATTCCAGGCGTATTCTCGGTTTTCCAAGTTTTTCCCGGTGGTAGACACCCTGATATAGCATAGTTTACACAGCATATTTTCCTTAAAACTGCTTCGAAAATGTCCTTACCATATTCATCACTTATGTATGAAGATACATGCTCAACAGAATTCTAGTTATTTTGAAAGTGTTTTTTTCGGTATTGGAAGTAAATTAACGGAAACAGAAAGGAAAAATTATTTTCATAACACCTACATTGAAAATTCGTCTTTCGATGCCTGTACAGCGGGGCGAAAGTAGCAGTTTCAACACTAGGGTTGAAAGTAAAAAACAGCTGCCAGAAACTGCTTAGCGACGGAGTCACATCACGAATTGCAGTTGCTGTCAGCTATTTTTTACTTTTAACCCAACGGTTGAAACTGCTACTTTCGCCTCGCTGTACAGGCATCGAATCGAATTTTCAATTTCGGTGTTATGAAAAATTTTATACGTGACTTGGAGAGAAGCAACGATGTCAACTCGTGTGATATCTGCCCTCGCTTCACTCGGGCAGCTAACCTCACACTCGTTGAAATCGTTGTCTTTCTCCCCTAGTTACGTAATATACTATTTTGTACATTAAAGAACGAACTTTTACCTGCTTTAGAAGTTTCCCCCATAATTAGTACCTTTCCTAATCTCTTTATTGCTTTTTGATCATGAACAAGAAATTTTTAAAAATATGTTGTTTATTCACTTTATATCAGTAAATTATT
>JBAGKK010504338.1:0-14514 GCA_037177015.1 Euceroptres primus | reverse complement strand
ACAAATTATCAATTTGAATCATGCGTTGATCGAAAAACGGCCGGAATGGGCCCGAAGACATGGTAAAGTTATCCTACAACATGACAACGCACCGTCTCATACCGCTTTCCAAAAATCGAAATAACTTTATCATGTTTTATTATTTTTTAATTTTATTCATGGATTTCGAAATAGTGAGAAAAATATGGCAAACTGGAACAAGAAAAACCTTAATACCTCATAAATTGCAAAAATTGTAAGATTTTTAAAGTAAAATTTGTAAAAAACAAATTTTTCCCTTAAAATGTATAAATATTCGTAAAAACTGTAAATATCCCGCTATTTTGATTTCAAAAAGTACGTGTCTCCTTATTTTTCAGCTACAAGAACATGTTTCATTGGCAAGTCAATTCTGAACAGGTTACCCGCCGGTCTGCATGATTTGAAATGGATTCGGTCTGATATAAGTATTTAAAAATTTACCTAAATCCTTTTAAAGAACAGAGTTAATAAATTCTTTTTAGAAGTATAAAACCAGGTTTAATTGATTTATAAATAATTTATAATATTATATATCATAATAAATAAACTTTAAATGTACTTGAAGTTCTGAACGTTCATATGAACGAAATTGTACTTAATTTCCATTTAAACTTAAATTTGTCCTAAAATATTGATTTACTTTGCAAAGAAAATAATGACAACAAAAAAAGGCTTATGTTTCTTTATATTTGTATCTGGAACCTTCGAAACCAAATTTGATGTAAGAAAATATATTTTGTTCATTTGAACTTCGAAACTTCAGTCGCATAAACTTGCTTCTAATTGGAAAACGCTCAAATTGTGAAAAATTTAAATTTCGAGGTCTTCAATAGAAAAAACATTATTTGGTCCTTGAAGCCAATTGGACAAAGCTTGCAAATTATTATATGAAACAGTACAAAATGAAGTTAATAAAAAATAACCTTCAATTTCTCTTACTACTTTTTCTGCTTTTTAATTAATGACATAAAAATATATTTCTAAAAATTGAACTCGAATCGAAGTAAGGAGTAAATTCTTAGAGGGGAAAAACGAAATTCTCGGTTTATTGAGTTTATAGCCGAGGAACGTTTTTACCCTTGCGTCAAAACGGTTGTTCGACGCGAGTAAACTCGATCGTGATGGTCTAATTGACCTGACTTGGGTGTGTTAATGGTGAGTTGTGGACTCGTTTGCAGAAAAAGAATATCTGGCTGTCACCGTGCCCGTAGTAATTTCTGTTAATTAGCCCCCTCGTGAAGATCGCGCGGTGATTATGGCGAGATAAAGAGCTCTCGCGAGCGTTTGGACGGCGCCTACTCCGCGGGAACCCGTTCCTCGGCCTTTAATTTGTCTGACCGAAGCCCGCAGAATTTAGTCTCGAACCCATATACTCGTCCGAACATAAGCATCAACTTTTTCCAGGGGCTGAATTTCGTCTTGAACACAAGGAGGAATTTTAAATTAACATACCTTCCACTTCTCACAAGACCTTCATCAGTTAAGTTCCGAAAGCTTTTGCCATTTTTAAAATATTTTCAGGGTCTCGAGTAGTAATTAAATTACATTTAAATTTTTTAGTCTAATCTTTCTTTAAAACATTCGTGATGTGATTCAACAATATGATTGAACAATTTGAACGACATTTCAAATGTGATTCAACATTCTGTTTGGATTTCTAGTTGCAAGAAAAAGGGGAGGCAGCACACAATTATTTACTCATCCCGAATGTGATTAAAAAAACTAGAAGTTTCGATCGGTTGGAAGGTCATTCGATTGTCAATTTTACAAGACCATGTTGCGAGTTAATTTCGAATTCTCGCGTCGTTAACGACCCGGAAACTCGCTTCTCGTTCTCCATCTTCTCAGTTAAAACTGTTACGAGGGTTATAATTGTATCCTGCTCGCATGTAACTCCATTACCATTCGAATTTAATGCGACGAAGGCGTTAGTATTTTTATTTCCTGAAAATCGGCTCGCCTTTTTATGAATTTAACGACGCTGAAACGTTATAATTAGTCCTTTCGGCGATTTATTCCCCACGATTCACCGAGCTGGCATAATTAGGGCTGCGAAAAAATTCGAGTTTAATTGTGGAAGGGTTCATTTTAGAACTTTGAGATTCCGGATGTTCCTTTAATTCCCCCATTGAAAAAAGCTGGATAAGAAATTGAAGTCCATTAAATCTCTAATTTCATGGTCTCCGAATCAAATTCATATTTCTTACGAGAATTTTTTCAAATTATAATAACAGTCATCTCAAGTTCTACTTTGATTATACACTCCCAGCTACAATGGCAATTACAGCTCTGAGAGCTTTCCAAGCATGCCCATTATTGCTAATATCACAATTCCGCAAACACACATTCCCACTGCCCACTTGAATGAAAATAGTTTCCCGAAATAAGATTTTGATTTATTTTCCACTCAATTTCGCCTACGAAAAGCTATTGTGTTTTCCTTTAGCAATCAGAGCTTGCTCTCTACAACTATGGCAAGCATAATGAAGCGTACATCCGGCCAATATGACTGTTCGAAGTTGCTGTTGAAGGAGACAGTAGGCGGCAGTTGGCATTCGTAGAAATCCTCAATTGCTTGGCTGATTCGCGTCAGAGAGAAGTAGGATATCAAGAGAAAGAGTGGAAGCGAGAAAAGGAAGCGAAGATCGTTTTACGATCGAAACGACAAGGGGTTCTGCGTGGTCGTCAGTACGTGCACCGTCAGCAACTACAGCAACAGTGGGACGCAAAATAATGAGAGGCCAAGACTCTCTTAGTTCCCACAACTCATCTGATAAACATCGAGAGGACCCACAGTCAAAGAAACTCCCGTTAATTAGCCGAAAAATACCCCTTCTCTATTTTCTCTTACTCCGTCTTTTTCATTATTTTATCTTCCTTTACAGTTTTCTTTATTTTAGGTGCCTCTGCCTTTTTATTCTATTTTATCTTGCCTTGCATTTTTCTTTCTTTTTATCTAACTTTTCGTTTTTCTCTTTCCGCGCCATTTTCTCTCATTTCTTTCTCCAGTCTTTTACCAGCGAGTTGTTTTTTCGTGCCTCCTTCACGACGCCTGACGTCGAGAAACAAACTATACTGAAGCCTCGAGTGTAGGGTGCCCTTCGGCGCAGCGCTTTCGAACGCTCGATCCTAATCTCGATAATGACGCGTAATGGCTGGTAGCGTGAATGTAGCTCTTTGTCCGTTGCTCCTGAACAAACCCCGCTCATATATCTATCCCAGCCCCGAGAACCGCGCCATTTCACCCGACCAAAAGAGTACAAGGAAGCCGAAATGGGCGAGCAGTTCTGCTCGGCCCTTCGTTATCCCCAAAAAAAGGCACGGCCCAATGAACGGTTTTGGGTTTTATTGGGGTTTACACGCTGTCTGCGAGGTTTATAAGAATGGGGTATCAAAGTGGCTCTAAGGTTTCCATTTGAAAATTGAATTCCCTTTTGTTTCTCTTTAGTTGATTCTTCCCTTTGGAAGGTGGCCAGCATTTGAATCTAATTTTGGGTGCCTACCTTTATTTAATTTACTTTAGATGATTTCATTTTAATAATGATTGATCAAATTTCTAATTGGATTGTCTTGAGTTTCTTACAATT
The DNA here is from genome assembly GCA_037177015.1 of Euceroptres primus. Lineage (NCBI taxonomy): Eukaryota > Metazoa > Arthropoda > Insecta > Hymenoptera > Figitidae > Euceroptres > Euceroptres primus. Next base: position 10,906 of record JBAGKK010504338.1, on the reverse strand, counting down.
TTAGCACTTTGCTGAGGTTCTTTGAAATTTTAGCACTTTGCTGAAGTTCTTTGCAATTTTAGCTGAATTTCTATGCAATTTCAGTATCCATTTTTAGTGACTATCTGATTTGAGGTATTCAAGTTCGTGAGCTTTTTTTTCATTGGAAATATTGCAGCTGAAGTGTCTTCTAATTGGAAGTTGGCAAATTTGAGTAATATCCAATTGGAGTCATTCAAGTTTATAAATTTCCCCATTGAAACCATTCAGAATTGAACTTCAATTCAAAGTTTTACAATTGTTTTATAAATGTAGCATTGGAATATTTTTAAATTTAAATCATTCAATTTGATGTATTTTTCCATAGGAAGTGCTCAGTTTGGAGCCATGCTAATTGGAAACATCCAAGCAGAATTGTTTTTCATTAGGAAACATTTAAGTTTGAGTATTCTCCCGTTGGAAGCATTCAGGTTGGAGTATTTGACGTATTTTCCATTTGGAAGTATTCAAAATGAAATATTTTCCCATTGAAAGTATTCAAGTTGCAGTATTTTACAATTGGAAACACTCAATTTTAAATATTTTCCAACTAGAGCCATTCTAGTTAAAGTGTTTTCCAATTGGAAAACATCCAATGAGAAACCCAAGATTAATTATTTTGCAGTTGAAAGCATTCAAATTTGAGTTTTTCCACTTGGAAGCATTCAAGTTGGAATTTTCAATTGGATACAACCAAGTTTGATTATTTTCGAATAGAAAGCATTTAAATTAGGGATTTTCCATTTGGAAGCATTCAAGTTTGAATTATCAATTAGATACATCCAAATTTGTTTTTAAATAGAAAACATTTAAATTAAGGTTTTTGCCATTTTAACCATTCCAATTTTAATGTCTTCAGTGAAGCATTAATGTGTCCAGTTGGAAGCAAGCAAGTCTAAATATTTCATAATAAAGAGTGTTTTCTCTATTCGATTATTTATAGTTTGAGTTTCCCATTTTGAATTTCATACATACGCAGAAAAAAGTCTATTTTTTGTATTGCTAGTTTTCGGTGACCCTTGTATCCATGTATAAGGATACAAGGGTATAAGGCACCCACACTTGTATAAGGCATAAATCTGTCCTCCCTCAGGGCTTAAAATTGTTACACCTTGAATTAAATCCACCTTTTGGGCTTGAAACTAGAGGTTTTTTCTATTTAGGCAGAGTTTTTTTATTTTCTAAAATTCCCTCCTGAGTCATAGCTTTTTGTTACATTTCTAGGCAAGCAAATTTTCTCATCAACGACACAAAAAATAACTTTCTTACAGGAAATTCCCAGGAGCTTCATTAACCCATAGCTAATGACTTGTAACAATCCTAATCGCTCTTTTTTTGTACTTCTGAAGAAATATTAGCTGTGACTAATAGCATCTTGTTTTTCACATTGCAGAAGCGGTTATGAGAGTTCGATGATTACCGGCTCCCGGACTAGAACCACCATGAACTACCTGCGGACCTGGTTCGCTCTTTGCACGATGATTCTCAGCTACCACGGCGGACACGCGATAGACACATGTGAGTAGTCCCTTAACGAGATGTATCATTATAGTAATCGAACGAACCATCCGTGAAGGCCTTTTCGAGGCTCGTTAAATTTCTTTTAAAACCTTTCTTCCTACTCGCGTGCTACCTGTGATAATCTGTCACGAGACCCACTAGGAGTCTTAAATTTAATGGCCTTCTGGTTAACGGATCTACTTCTCTTATCTCGTTGATACAAAAGCAACAGGAATCTCCAGATCCGAAGAATTTTCTTTACTTTAATTAAAAATTAACTCGCCTTCATCGATCAACTATGATCGCTTCTGATTTTCAAGTCTGATATTTCGAGTGCATTTTACAATCTTGATTATTGACTGGTTCTTATTCAGGCAATAGTTTAATGCCACTACTAATTAAAATACTTGATTGGATTCAGGTCCTGCAATCTGCAATTCATGTTTTGCTAAATATACTTAATACATGGAACACGATAATAATTGATAGGTAAACAATAGTAAAATAGGTAAAAAGGGTTATTACCGATACCCATGTAATGAACGACACCTCACGTCTGAAAGTGCTGTTATTAAGACTTCGATTGGCAAATGTCAATTTGCGTAGGTAGAAACTGTTATGAAACTGTTGTTTATAAACGTCACGAAAAAATTTTTATTTATTAGAAAAGTGTTCAGTTAGTGCATTAAATAAATCATTTCTTTCGCCGCCTGCAGAGCGCCATGATGGGCTGAACATTTTTACGAAATTCGTAAGGAGATATGCGCCTAAAAGTAAGTTTTTAAAATATGTATTAAATAAATGTAGAGGTTAAGTATGAATATTTACTATCGTGAGATCATAAATGATTGTAATTCAAGGTCCAAATTAATTTAAATGTGTTATTTTGTGAGATTTCACTGTGTCGTTCACTGACATTAATATCCATGTCAGAATTAGTCAACGACACGTTCTTATAATACCTTAATTGATGTTAATGATTTCCTTGTTCTATATTTAAAAATAATTAACAAAAATAAGTTTAAAGCATAAATAATTAAAAACTAACGATTTTTATTTATTGCAGTTAAAAAATTTCAAAAGTCGCAGCTGGTAAAAAATATATCAAAGGTTATTCAGAAACAGACGTGCGAGCAGCTCTTGAAGTTATTAAAAATGGAATGTCGAAAAAGAAAGCTTCTATCACGTTCAAAATTCCACTGTTATCATTATTATTATTATTATCATTATTATTATGCGATTATTTATGTAAAATATGATTTTTAGTTACCTATTATCAAAATTATTTAAAAACGAAGAATTAAGAAGTTAAAATAAAATCTCAGCGGGGGATTATATTGATCCGGGATGAAAATAATAGTTTTTAATATCGGATACTGGATAACATTTATTAAGGATATAATGCAAAACAACAACTTCCTTATTATGTGTGAATTATTTTTCTAGGTTTTTAATATATTTAATAGTAATAACTGAATTACTTATTAATTATTATCTTCACATTACATTTCTTTCACAAAAATAAATTATTTTAGAAATCTGTCGAAGTGAACGTAACCTCATTTTCAAAGTGGCTTCTTTTTTCACTTTTCACAATCCTTTTCATATATACCTTCAACTGCATGCAATTACTAAATCTAGTATACAAAATAATTAAATTTATAGTCATTTTCTAATTGAAAATAGCTTCAAAGTCATTTAAGTGCGAAAATAAAATTGGTGTCGTTTTTTGACTTAGAGTAAAATTTTTTAAAATAAATATATCAAGTGCTTGATAAAGAATAACGATACTAAGAGGTAGGATTGGAAATCGTAAAAGATCTGCCCTTTCACATGAAGTCATCTTCATGAAAAAATAATAAACACATAAATTAATATTCTCCTTTTTCTAAAAACTTGTTCTTGAGATGTTGGTAATACCCCTGTTTACCCTAGTTTGATTGATAAACAATAGTAAATATTTGAAAATAAACAAGCTTGTTTAATTTGTACAGTTTGCAGGAACATAATTAGATTCCTATTGTCGTATTGAATTGAACACGTTTCACTAGATGAAATCGATTAGCCCCATAACTCCCGTTTCCACGGGGACGAGAGATGCACGGTTGAGATACGTGTTTACACCAGAAGCTATAATTTTAACGCCGATAGAGTGCGATAAAAACAGGAACACATTCTGTACCTTTCTCACTATGGTTTCCTGTAGGATCGCTTACATTAAACCTCGGCTCGTTTCTGCTCGGTTTCCTTTCCATCCCATTGATTTCAGTACTGGGGTCGAGACCCCCACTGTCAGGTAAATAGGAAGGAAAACTTGCAAAGTATCCTTCAAGAGAGTTTTCGACTTGTTCCTTAGAATCTTTTCCGCCCTTCTGTGTGTGCGTATGTGAGTGTGTATATTGACTCCACTAAGATCAGTGCCTATGGAACCATGCATGGAATTCAAAGTCGTATTCCTACGAATTACAAGTAGCAAGTACCATTCGTCCAGAAACTGGGGAAACTCGATCGTCTGAATCCAGACGAAGAAATGGGGCCGCAGTTCGCAAAAACACCCATACTGAATTCAAATAAAGCAGACGTTCCTTCCTTTCTAGTTTTGAATTGAGGAAGGCTCCAAGTAGTTACGAAGGAAAGTTGTCCTTGTCGAAAGAATAAAATAATTGGAAAAAACTGAAAGAAAAGAAGTTAGGGTTTTAATTCAGAACGCATGACATTTTCTCCTGCAAAAAATATGGTATAAAGCATTATCGCAAAGTTTGCTTCTTTTCCTCGTTAAATTCTAAATTTGCTCCAGCTGCACCTGAGTTTTTCACAAGATACACGAAAGTTAGTTGATAGTTCTTTCAGGGCATATACTTAGTTTTAAGTTTTAAGACATTGTATAATGTTTCTGTCCTACGAGAGGAGTAAGCTTTATAGGAGGATTTTCTTCTGTATTCTAGCTTCTTCAAGTGAGTTAAATTTTAAGTAATTACGTCAGTAATCAAATAGAATTATTTAATATTTCATTTGAATGGTCTAAAATTAGTCTACGACAAAGAACGCTCAAAGGGTTTGTGTTTTATGAAAGCAAACATTAAACATCAACATTAAACACGAGAACACATCTTCATTAAAACAGTATAGAGAAGACAAACAACATGGAGGGAGAACTGTTTAAAAACAGAGAACCACAACAGTCTTCACTCATCCTCAGAGACCAAAATACAAGACACCAAACGGTGACAAGAGCTCGAAACGCTTTACAGCATCATCACCTCATCAGTGATGAGCGATACGTGCCGGAACCGTATACTTTGGAACCGTACTTGGTGACTCGAAAGCGACGAAAAGCATAGACCCGAGAATTAACAGATTCTTGACAATCTTTCATCGCTTATCCCTTTACTTTCATCTCTTAACTTTTCATACCTATGTTCCTTCACCCACGCAGAATCGTACGCGACTTTGTGCCAGAGAATGATATATAAATAGCGTAGTTAAAAGTTAGAACACGAGAAGCCCCTGCTGTGAACTTGTGGGTTGAACCACGTTGGCGAATTCGCGGTCGTGTAAGGGATGAAGTGGACCAGAAAGGGAGAGGCGATATTTCCGATTTGGGAGGGGGCGGTTAAAGCGCGCATAAATTGCAACGTTAATGTTGGCCGCGATACATAAACATGTTGTACGTTGGTCGGATTGCGGTCTCTCGGTGTTGCACCCCTATGGCAATTTCGTGTGGCCCCCGAACTCAAATTACGAGGGTGGGATCAAATTCGTCAAGTCCCAACTCACAGCCTCATCGAAACGCACATTTCACGACTGCTCTTGCACAGGTCGAGACATTAATCTCTCTTGTGATAACCCTGGCGTTAATGTACTGCCTCTTGAAACATTGATGTTCTTTTTTTCTCAGATAGGGGACCGGAATAATGAACTGCGTCTCGCCATTGCGACGACAAAATTTCCTGACGACGTGTCTAATTTGGAGATGTAGGGTAGAAATTTGTTAGGGCATTCCCTAATATTGTAAATAATTGGCCAGTTTTTGCCGTGGAAACCGAATTTCATTCAGCTGGCTAGGTGTTATCAAGTTACTGAACAGTACTCATAGCTTGTCAAGTTAACCTTGTTTTTTCCCGATCAGAACATCTGTCTAGTTCTTAAAATGGCACTGCCTAAGAGCCCTTTCCAAATAATTTTATAGTTTACTGTGGCGCTATAATCGTTTTATCAGTGCCCTAACCTAACATTTTCATCAGTTTGTTTGATAGGTGTTTGCCAAAACGTGTGCAAATAAATAATTTTTCGAGTTTCGAAGAAACGATCATAATTGTATACCGTTGCATACGGAATATTTAAGAAGGAATCACATTTATTTGCAGTGAGAAAAGGTAAGTCAAATAGGGTAATTTACAGGAAATATTCGGAATTTTTAGTTTCATGAGAATCATATAGGTACATATAGGCAGCCCTATCGGCCAGATTTTTACATGGAGTCTACCCGTAAATATACGGCCCCCACTTGGTGGTACTTGAAAGATTCGTCATAGAGCGCAGCTGCGCTTCTGCCCGGTTTTAACATTATTTCTCATGGGATACTTACACAAATAATTAAAAAACGTTATTTTTCGTTAAACAATAATCATGAAACAATTATAATAAATTCACGAACTTTTAAAAATCATATTTAGCAAAAAAAATCAGGAAATAGTGTCATGAATAGAGATGTCTGGTGCGTTTCAGTTTTTATTTTGAAAAAAATCAACAATAACTTTTTTTCAAAATAAGAATTGAAACGCACGAGACATCGATTCCTTGATATATTCCTAATTATTTTCTCAAATTTCAGCATTATATTTGCATTTCTCTCATAATAAACCCGCTAAATGTAAATAAAAAATCTGTCGGTAATTCGTAACGTACTGACGTCATTATGTATTACATACCCTTAAAATAGTATAGTACTACTGTTGTTATTTATTAATAATAACTTCTGTTTAAGAATTTATTACGTCGTTAAATATAACTTTTGTAATGTGATTTGTTTAATATAAATGCGATTCTCGAATGTGGTACTGGATCATCTAAGCGTAATATACTTGAAATGTGATTTGTTTAATCAATTTGAATGTTTATTAGTATTGTTGAAAATATTATAGCACTGTTGCTGTTATTTATTATCAATAACTTAATTAAATAATTAATGCACATATTTAATTTTTATTAATATACATAATTTCTTTATTTATATATTCTGAAAGAAACTTTTAAAATAATTTATCGGAACTTTTACTTACAACATTGTTTATTTATTTACGTAAAATATTCACTTTGATATATTCAACTGCTTACTTCAAATTATTTTCAGATTTCTTTATTCATATTTTATACTATTATTTAAAGATTAAATGCACAATTTTATTATTTATAGTATATTCTTGGAAATATGTACATATATTTAGAAAATAAATATATGATTTTATAAATATGTTTTCCCTTCATGAATTTCCAAAAAATTTTTTTTAAATGCCATTTTTGTTACCTGTCTAATATATTCATTCAGTTACAATATATTAAATTATTCTACTCAAGAGCTCAAGAATCATATATTTCGTATTTATCCTATATAATTTATACTTTATTTTCGGGTGTATTATTTTTACACTTATCTTAGTTATTCTGAATTATTATTAATTTAATTATCATAATACTCTATCGCTGTGTGTGGAAAGCAATATGTTATATTATACCATTATAATATTATATTATATATTATACCAATATTATACCATTTTTCTCTATTCCTGTCACTATTTCCTGATTTTTTTTGCTGAATATGATTGTTAAAAGTTCGTGAATCTATTATAATTGTTTCATAATTATTGTTTAACAAAAAATAACGTTTTTTAAAATTATTTGTATAATTATCCCATAAGAAATAATATTAAAACTGGGCAGAAGCGCAGCTGCGCTCTCTAACGGATCTTTCAAGTACCACCAAGTAGGGGCCGTATATTTACGTCAGCTGTTTCGGGAGTCGAATAGGGCTGATATAGGTTACCATTATCGTTTGAACTTCACTTTGTTTAAATAAATTTGAAATAAATATCTTCAATTGTTTGTATTTTAGAGTGCACCATATCTGTATTACTGTAAATTAGTGAAAGAATTAAATTCTGAAAATTATATATATTCTAGTACATATTTTTTAAACATAACCTTTTTATGGTTAATCTAAAACAATATTTGTTTGCAATTGAAAATCACTTTTTATATATGAAAATCATTTTTTGGGTACTACTTAATTTAAAGTTTTTAAAGAAATAAAGATTTATTATTACACGGGGACCTCGATATTACTACCCTCTATTTATCTCATTTCTAGAATTTCGTTCGGTGTCATTCAGTAGATGCGCGGATCTGAAGGTAGAAAGGGGCTTAACGGCCATCAAGTAGTACCATAGAAACCAGTAGCAACAGAGCGAGCAGTATCAATTCGCCTTTTGCATTTACTTTTGAAAACATGTTGACAATTCTTTTTTCATTAATTTTTCATCGTCCTTTAAGAATTTTCATCCCTTATGGTAAAAAAATTACATGTCTACCTAATTCAGTTTCTTAATTCATATTATTCCTACATAATTCATATTATTCCGCCTGAAAGTGGTTCGTACGGCCCTGACTATTTGTGTTCAAGGATAGCCTCCATTTAACTAAGGCAATGCCCAAAATCTGAGTTAAATGGAGGTTTGAGTGTAGTTCCAGTTTAAAAAAGGAACGGCCCTGACTTCAGAGGCGCTCAAGGATAGCCTCCATTGAACTAAGGCAATGCCCAAAATCTGAGTTAAATGGAGGTTTGAGTGTAGTTCCAGTTTAAATAAAAATGGATGGTTTTTACCAATTACTGAAGCCATTGAAGATGATCCACTGCTACGAGGACAAGGTTCACCAGAATAAGACGAAGATGAAGATTCTTTAGTTTATATACTTCGACATGATATAATAATCGTTGATGTATATGAATACATCATTTAATAAATTAAATATAACTTATTAATTTAATGAATTGTATAGATTTTATAGCTAAAAACATTGTTTACTTACTCTTGGAAGGAATAACTGAATTTTATGAATAAAATTGAATGAAATTTTATTGAAATTTATTTTTTCATTCCAAAAGTAAGTAAAAACATTTTGGTAATAGTTTTTAAAAAATCGGAATATTTTATCTGCCTAGTAACCTTACAGCATTACTGGAAAGGACATGGACATTTTAGCTGGACAATAACTTAGCGAAATTAGCGTAACAAACCATGCCAGTACCTTTAAAGTTCACCTTTAAAGTGCCTTAAAAGTGATTAGCGCAAATGGACCTTTCTACTTTCCACGACAAATTTCTACACGGGTTCTTGAAAAAAAATGTTATTCTTTATTCGAATGATTCTATAAATGACGAAACGAGAATCAGGATATATACATTCAAAGTTTACATGATATCACTTCCTGTGAGTCAGGCACTCTAAGACTCAATCTTTTTCCCGGCTCGTTTATTTATATTTATTCTAAAAAGTACATTCTCACCAGTACTCAGTCGATGTTCTCAGTTCTTTTGCCCCTTTTGCTTCTTGGAACTCGACTTTTTTTTTGCTCCTTACTGCAATTACTTTTTAAAATTCGTTGTAGCCACAGGAATCGAGTACATTTTTCAAGTGAGAGTACTTTATAACTTTACTGAATGTCGGGTCCTGTAGGAACATGCGCTTCGGACAGAAATGAACGTCCAGAGAGTCGCGTGTTCGACGACATACGTGTGGGATTTCTCACATACCTTTACACATGTGTAAACATATATTATAACACATACATGGACATATTCATGCATGTGGAAATTTAACCGCGAACAGGCGCTCATCGACCACGCAGCTACACTTCCGTCTGTCTGTCTGGCTGTCGGTTCTGGAGGAAATCACCATTACGAAGCTGCATGTTGTATCTGAACACCATGCAGTAGCAATTGCGTTATAGCATTGTCAACTTGGCACGCATGCACATAACGCGTGCGTTGCCTGCTCCTTTCATGCCCACCCCTTTCCAATTATCTGGCCCCATTAGAGTAGCCAAAACGCCGAAATTATCGCTTCATTCGCCCATCGACGTATTAACATAACGATGCGACAATTAACAGCTCGTTATTTGAACCCACATCATTCATTCGATTTTGGACTAACCGCACATTTCGGGTTTTTAAATTATATGTATGAGCATTCAATTACGGGAATTGCGATTTTATCATTTCTGCGTTTTAATTAAACGCTTTATCGAGTCGAGGGAATTTAATTAGACTGGTTTTTAAATTATGTAAAGGATTCTGAGAGTAGATCTCTTATTTAGTGTAAGAAACTTTAGTTTATCTGTTCTTATCCTGTTTCCTTCGCAGTATGGAGATAAGGCTGTTTATGGTGGGAAAGATGATTTGAGCGAGGTTGAATATTTTATGGTTAATTACCGTGGTCATGGAAGTAAGATATTATGGTCATTTCAAAAGAGAAACTCACTCGTATCGTGGCTATCTTTGCTGTTTTATTACTTTAAAATACTTGTTATGTATTATCAGAGAATTTACGAAAGAATGAATAATTAATATTTTTGTGTTTAAAAGCAGAATTAAATCACTGGATATCAAAATTGTTGGACCTCCAGTACTCCAAAAATAAGTCAATAAATAATTAATTAATAAATTGGTGTCTCTTCTTTTTATCCACTTGTTTTTCGAAATAGATTGCAACCTCTCGCACCTTGAAGGAAATGATTTTTATAATGTTTTGAAAAGTTGTTTTCATTCTGCATGCAAATTTATTCCAGAACCTTAAAAAATATCCATATTTGTGGAGCTTTCACTTTTTTACAATATCTGAATATATAATTACCAAAAATACCTTCTCTATAAAATTATTTAACGCAAAATTGTTTTATTTTTCGAATCTTTGTGGAGATAAAAATGTATCTTGTTGATTATTAACCTTTACAATTCCGGCATGTTTTTGACCGACTTTTTTGTTTTTAGTGCTAGAACTTTTTCATCAATGTCAGTGGGTTGAATGGTGAAAATGCTGACCCCCCCCTCCCTCCTCCTCGCGACACTGTAGTGGCTTCCGGACTTGGGCGGAAAATTCATACCAGTTTCATTATTTTTTTACTTTTGTTGGTTAAGTAATAATAAATATCGTAAGAATAATTGTTTTAACAAAAAATTAAGTTAATATTTCATAAATAACTCGTGTGAAAACATTTTTATCATTTTAATTTTAATTTTTTTATTCATTATAACTCTAGAAGAACGTTACAATTACACGCTATTAATGTTTGTGTTTAAAATTATGAGAAACTTTGTAGATTGTCAATA
>JBAGKK010504327.1:0-14516 GCA_037177015.1 Euceroptres primus | reverse complement strand
TATATATATAATATGGCCAAGAAAATATAAAAAATTGAGTAATTTCACAATAATAAGCAGTAAAAAGTTTGTGAACGTGCAACAGTGTGCTTTTGGAGACATTGACCTATATATATTTTTAAATTTATAATATTAGTAGGTTTTTAAATTTATTTATAAAACAGAACCCCACACAAAACGTGAAGAAAAAAGATCTCGGTGGATTTTACTGACGTTAATTTATTTTGTAGTACATAAAAATAGAATAAATATGCCAAAAGATCTTGGACGGATTATAACAAGTTTTTTTTGTGCGGGGTTCATTTGAAGTTATTTTAATTAAAACATTGTAATGACTTTTTTTTAATTTTCAGAAAAATTATTCGAGCCGCTTAATTAACTGTTTTCTTCGTCAACAACGATCCTTTTTTTCTCACCTCAACATCTTTTGCAGTAACTGGTACTTAAAAGACGCGAACACATTTCTCTTGCAACAGTGAAAACATTTTTATATTTACGACTACAGTGAAAGGAAGATTCCCATCAGAGAGGGTGTGTCATTCTAAGAATGAGAGAAATTTTTAAACTTGTGTTCAATTTTTCATAACACTAGTTGACGCTGAAAGATGGCTTTCGTAATTACAGTACTGTTAGAATTCATTATACATAGTAACGGTTTTTGTAGTTTTAGACTTTGAGGTCTCTTTTGAATTTCATTTATCTTCAATAACTTTAAGAATTAAATAAAAAAGAAGTTTAAAATATTTCTCAATGCCAGTTCTAATCGCGAATCAATTTCTTTGATCATTAAAGGTTTTTAGATTTTGAAAAATTCAAGAAATTCAGGACTTCCTCATTTTCAAGGTTTTAAAATTTCAAAAGCTTCTGGCATTTTTTTTAATTTCAAAAATTTTTAATACCTTTTTTAAATTAGTTAACATGATTATACGAATTAGATCAACATTTTCTACTAGATTCAGTTTTTTACATTTTCATCATCATATGAGAAGGTATTGGTTTTATTTTCTATGTGATTAAGTTTTTATCTTAATAATCAGTTGAACAATTTGCACCTCGTCGAGCACCTTTTTAAACCGGCGCACTATTAAAACACCAATTCACACATTCACTCCAATTATTAAAGGCACCACTTGTTTTTTTCGAAGAGAAAAATTAATAAACTTTTTGATTCGTATTCACTACGATTTCTTCACGAGATTTGATGAGTGCATTAATGAAGAGTGCAATGGTGCATTTAGGAGATACAAATTCTGTTGACACTCACCTTGATTAAGGCAGTTGGACAAGTCGATGCTCAAAGGATCGTCTTAAACACACTGATAGATTATGGAGAGACGGTCGACTTTGCCATCTGTTATATAGAAATGGTCCCCACCTCTCTTGGTCCCATCACATCCAGTCCCACGGAACTGGCGAGGGCCCAACATCTGTCTTGAAAGATATGAGTTTTTTTAATCGGGGGTTTTGTAATTTTTAAAACCCCCATATTTGGGAGATGCCCTCGATCTGAAACAAATTTATTTTAGTCCCTAAGAATCAGTAAAAAAATATTTTCTACAGATTTTCCTATCAGATCTAAAAACGTTGGTTTCTTTTTATTGGCTCAAACTCTATTGCTTTAAAATTAAATTACATTTTACACAAAATTAATTTGAATTCAAAATTGTTTTCAACCATATATGGAAATTAAAATTGAAGCCAAACTTGAATACAAATGCAATTCCGATACAAAAACTGGGACCAAAGTAGTTTACATTTGTAAATTATCGAAGGAACAGTTTCAAAGGTCGTCAGACTAAAAATACATTTCTCCCAGGCGATGATTTACGGTTGGAAAAAATATTAAACAAAAATTAAGAAATGCTCTCAGACATTCGTAATATTTTTTTCCGAGAAGAGATATGGTTATCGGTTAGAGACAGTTTTATTGTCTTTTAATTCAAATGGGTCTCTCAGAAAAATGATTGAATTATTTTACACCACTTTGCAATGCAAAGATTATTCATAAAACGACTAGAAGATGAGATGCGAAAAAAATAAAGTTCGATTTGAGATGTTATCGAGTCAATTAATTAAAAATTTTTCTTTTATACAGAGACTATAAAGAAGTAGGGGTTTTCTTCTCGCACGGAAGCAATCGACCAATTAAGATGCTCGATTAAGCAATTAAAATGCTTGGTGATTGAATTAAAGGTCTCTGCGGTGAAGTAATTTTTAAAATTAATTGCAATGTTATTAAACTTTTATATTATTATTTAATTATTTTTTTATCAATTCTATTTCCTTTAATCGAAATTCTGATATCTTTTGATCATTTTCTTTGAGATAACAGAAGATGAAAATTCCCCGAGTCGGTAGCCTCGATATATTTTCCATATTATTAAAGGCATAAATGTGAATTTATTGAGGCATTATATTTATTATCCTTAAACCTTTCTACTGGCAAGAATCGCGATTGATAGGCGTCACGAGTGTAATTTCCGATCATCCTTCAATTCAATGTAAGAAACAATTTACATATCTTGGTACTGCACTCGCCATTGACGAACGATAGCAGAGAAGGGAAAAAGTAGGACTTTCATTTTATCTCATACAACAGAAATGTCAGGACTAGTAATTTCTGTACATATATAGTATAAAAGTGCACTTTGAAGAACAATAGACTTCTTTTAATTTAATATAAAAACAAAGAGGATGTCTTTCCTAATAGAATGAATAAGATAATTTCATCTGAGTCTAGAAGATTCACACTGTAATTACTTTAAATTAAATGATGATTTCAAAACCAAAGTTGCTTTGGATTTCAAAAAATTGCTCCCATTTTAACTTTATAAAATTAATTTAGAATTGATCCAAAACGTCTTTCATACAAAGTTGATTCAAGAGCATTAATTCTAGACCAAAAATATTTTTAGAATCAATTCTGGAAGCAGAATTAGTATCCAATTTGATACCAGAACAGTTTTGGAGAAGTTTTTTCATCATAAAATAAAAATAAAAGTCTCTGGGAAAGTATAATGGCAAAAGCCAATAATAAATAAAGCAAAGTGAAGCAGTGGATAAGGAATCGACATTAATTTATGGAATCGTGAATTATGTAGAATATTATATCAGGGATAAAAATATATCAGGGATTTTTTGAAAACGTTTTGGTTGTCGCGTGATGTCGGTCGATTCTTTTTCTTTTTCTTCGCCTGCTTCTTCTTCGGAAACCTTGAAGATGCGCCTCGTTAACTTTCACTATGCTACCGCAGAGGTAACAGAAACCTCGTGATCACGAGCCAATATAGGTAGTCAATGTCGACGTCTTACTGAACTTACAGGTACAGTAAACTTCGAAGATGTGTATCTGATTTGGAAAATTTATGCTATTGGCTCAACGCTAATTTATCTAAAACCAAATTTTAAATAAATTTTAACTTTTTAAAATAATTTAATAAACAATATTCTTTTAAAACGTTTACTAATAATTTTAGCCTCTTTGGAAACAAGAATAAACTTTGGAAACAAGAGTATAAACTCTTTGGAAACAAGGTGTACAAACTTTTTGTGGATAGTGTTAAAGCTCTTACGGAAACTTTAAAAGTTAGGGTTTTAAAACTGATTTAAAAAACCTGCCATGTAATCTGTTTTTACATTGATCGAGTCTTGCTCCATTAGATAAAAATCTATAGGACAAGTTCGACAATGCTTGGGTAACAAATATTTTACATACTTGGAAAATATTTGTTTTAAAAATAAATTTTAAGTATTAGATGAAAACTAATAGCAAATATAGAATGCAAACTAATAGTTTAATATTCAATTAATTTTAAGAAAGAAATTGAGTTTAAATAAAATAAGGCAATAAAATTAAATTAACGACTTCACCCTCAGGGTTCCACCTTGGAGTGAAAATTGATTGCACCGAGGTTGCAAAAAAATAAGGAAGGATTCAGACTTGTCCAAGAAGGTCTGCATTCCAATTGATGACGCACATATTGATCCCTTATGAAGCACCGGTATGGTGATGCTGGATGGAAAACTGGTCCCATATCTTTAACGATTCCAAGGTTGAAAAGTCTTGAACAGTAATTTTGTAGTGATGCTTAATTTCAAAATTCAAACGGTGAGCCAATTGGGTCCTTGGTTTTGGAATCAAGAGATTTCGGACTTTTTCCATGATTCCACGAGTTGGTTCATCGACAAGCAGAATGCTAATGATTTTTATAGGTCCTAAACCTATAAAAGAAATAAAATTATAAGTAGTTGTATTATGTAAGAATTGGAGAAGTGAGATAACTCGTAACAATAATTATCATTATCACCAAGGTCTTGAATTTTGGTACCCTTTTTGTGGAATCTTTCTTTCATTGAAACTTTTCGGTGTCTGCAATAAAATATTAAGTTGCCCAAATGCTTTTAGTAGCCTAATCGATTTTTTATACAGATGAGCAAATATTTCTTAATCCCTAAACGGTTCTAATTATAAAAAAAATGTAAATTTGAAGCCTATCAAATTTATATCTTCCAATATTTTGAAACCTTCAGAATTTAAAAGGATTGATGAGATTCCGTTTCCTAACTTATTATAAAACAAACATCCATGATTGACCAATATTTTGACAAATTGATAAGTTTCGAAAAAATGTAAAATATGTGTAAGAATACATTTATCTCGAATGGGTTTTTAGAATTAGTTTTTCAGATTTTCGATTTAAAGAACTGCAAGAATTCGTTCTAGATTTTTGAAACGCTCTCGACAATTGGGTCGTCCCTAAGTATAATGTTATTATACTTGAGATATACTCTCATTATTTCATTGGAAACGTACATGCTTTAGCATTCAAGCAGATGGCCGTATTTGTGAACTCACAAGTAATAATTACGAAAACCTCATCTCCATAGATCATTGTTTGTAGATGATGGGTCGCTCCAAATGTAAAGTAACTTAAGATCCGTGCCAGCTAAGAATAGAAAATGGCAAATAACCGAGCCCCATGATGAGTAATGAATAATGAACATTTAAAAAATAATATTCAGCTCTGGAAAGAAATTCAAACCATACCGAGATGGAATACTCAAAGGAGTTCAGTTCACGGCTCTTCAGAATCAGTTCATCTCCGTTGAAAGAATTTTCTCGAAAAAGCGAAGTTTCTGCTGAAACTGTTGAAGAGCGTAAATCTTAATTTTAAAATTCAATTTGCAATTGGCATATCAGATTTCCTTAGAATCAATTTTCGCTTATCCAAATGGAACATTTCTCTCTTTGTTATTTAAATGCACAAGGGAAAGTTCAGCAAATCTTTATGTGCAATCGTAGATTTTAGAGTCGACTTTGCTTTCTTCTTTGGTAT
This sequence comes from Euceroptres primus, assembly GCA_037177015.1. NCBI lineage: Eukaryota > Metazoa > Arthropoda > Insecta > Hymenoptera > Figitidae > Euceroptres > Euceroptres primus. The sequence continues at coordinate 9,180 of JBAGKK010504327.1, read as the reverse complement.
GCCTTTAAACGTTACATTGACCTTCCCTCAAGGCAAATTGGCAAAAATGTTGTTTTCCCTGGATAATATTTAAAAATTGAAACCTCAACTTTTACAAACATTGTATTTCCCAGAGATAACAATGACGATTAATAGTTAAGAATAATTATTTTCAGAGATGGCGAAGACCATTCGAGCCTTGACATTTGAGAATTCAATAAGTGAGCCACAGATTTTATCTCGATAGACATCATATTGCGATAATCTTTATATAATAAGTATGTAATTTAAATGCTGCGCTATGAATAAATTTTATGGCAATCGTCAAATATATATTTTTTTAATCTTTTATTTGACATTTTTTAAAAATATTTATCTAAAGTGTTTAGAAGATTAAAATCCTGGCGTCACAATGTAATTTCAGAAGCTGCAATTATAGCGTAATGTCCATGTAATAATGCCTTATCGTAATGTAATATAAAGTGTAACTTTTGTTCAAGATTTATAGCTCAGGATCAAGGAATCTCTCTTTGTCTGTCTTATTAATAATTGTATTTTTAATGATTAACTGCAGATTAACATCCGGAATGCCTATTAATTAAAATCATTATTAATCCGTTCTGGGAGATGAGATTTGTCCTTATCGAAGATTCTGATATCATACAAGGAAAAACTTTTTATTCAAAACTTTTAATCAAAAGAATTACTTTCATTAATCATAATTTCTTCACATAAAGAAGCATATTGAGCATATTGAAATAATGAAAATAATAAAACTAAGCATATTGAAATAATTTTAAATTTTATAGATGGATAATAAAAATGGATAATTTATAAATGTTTAAAATTTAAGAGATTTTCTTATTCTGGAAAAATCCTGAGGAAAACCTATGTAGAAAATCTTTTAAAGGCCATAGCTGGGTAAGCATGGTTGGTCTGCCTTTGCAGATATTTGGTTCATATTTGGGTGGTAAATTTCTACCATTGTAAGAATAATTTACCCCAAGTGCCAACTTCAAAAAAAAATTTTTACAAAAATTATAAAACAATTTTGAAAAATCAAAAAATTAAGTTTTCTTGAAAATGGCTGAATCAATTTCAATGGTTCAAATACGTATTGTACAAGATATAGCGGTTCTAAAAAAAATGGAGAGTCAATTCTGGCAATTAGAAAGGATAAAAATTTTTTGAAATTTAGAAACAAATTTTTTTCAGTGAAAGCTTTTTGGTAGCGCCGCAATTTTTTCCCTATAATACATTCACGCCCTCAGCAACAACATATGTTTTTGCGAGAATGATCGTAATTTTTCTTCACAGTTAAAAAAAAAAATTATTTTAATGGCCTCTACAAAATATGCAACTCCGTTGAAACGATAGGCCTTCTTAATTTTAACTCATGACTTAAATGAGCATCATTCGAAATCATAGACACGCTTTTGCATCAATTTTACTTTACATCTTGTATTTTCGATCTTTTTTGTGTGCAGTTAGAAAGGAATAAAAATTTTTTTGAAATTCAGAAACATATTTTATTATTTATTTAAATTTAGAGAAAAAAGCTCTTTTTGTGGCCAAAAGTCTGTCTACAACCCAATTTTCAATGGATTTTGATGTTTTCCTTTCAAATGACCATAAGACTTCCAGGTATAACGAGTCGATGCAGAAAATTCACTTTGGCCAAACAAAAATGTTTTATTTAACAACAAAATAAACAATATTTTCTCTCTAACTTTTCAGATGTACCTTTTTTTTAAGATCTTCAAATTGACTAAAAAATAGCTTAAGTCAGTGTGATAACTATCTAGCAACAATTTTACAGTAGGTTGGAGTAAGAAAAAAAATTGTTGATAATATTTTAAACAAATTAATGAACAAGAGCCATTTTCGCGTGATTCGCAATGATTAGTTGTTTGAAATTCATAGTTTTTATATAAAATATGAGATAAATTAATGCCTAATTGCGATGAGTTAAGAATAGCTGCTGTTTGACAATTATTTAAACAATTTTTATAAACAAATACACAGTTTTCGTGTGTCACAATGAATAAGCTCAATTTTTATTTGCAGAATCAACCAAAAATGTCTTGCCAAATACTCCTTCCTGTCATTTTTTTCATATTAACAACAAATGTTAATAATTTAAACAATATTTATAAACAAATTCACATTTTCAACATTATTCCACGAATAGGTCCAATTTTTTTTTTGCGGAACCAACTAAAAATGCATTGCCAGTGACTCCTAGCTGTAATTTTGTTCAAATTGATTAAAAAGATTAATTATTTAAACAATTTTTATAAATAAATGCACATTTTGACCATTTTTCCAAGAATAGACTCCATTTTCTTAGCCAAATCAACTAAAAATGTATTGACAATGACTCTTTGCTATGATACACTGCCAAAGGACAGGAAAAGTTAATTATTTAAACAATGTTTATAAACCAAATTTACATTTTGGCCACTTTTGCATGAATAGGCTTATTTTTTTTCGTGGAATAAACTAGAAATGTCTTACCATTGACTCCTTCTTGTCATATTTGTCCAATTAACAAAAACTGTTGATTATTTAAGCAATATTTATAAACAAATTCACAGTTTGACCTTTTTTCCATAATAAATATCTTTTTCGCGGAATCAACAAAAAATGTCTTGCCAGTTATTCCTTTTTGTCATGTTTTTCTAATTAAGAAAAAGATAAATAGATAATAATTTGATAACACAATAACCAAGAACCCATCACACCTTTTATTAACACATATATAATAAACTTCGTTTTTCAGTTAATTTCGAAAAAAATATTTATTATGGAAAAAAGGTCAAACTGTGAATTTTTATAATTATTGCTTAAATAATCAACCTTTTTTGTTAATTGAACAAATATGACAAGAAGGAGTCATTGGTAAGATATTTCTAGTTTATTCCACGAAAAAAATAAGCCTAATATTCAAACAGCAGTGACCAAAATGTACATTTGTTTATAAAAATTGTTTAAAAAATTAACTGTTCTTGTCCTACGATACTGTCATTTGTTGTTATGATACTGTCAAAGTATCATAGCAAAGAATCATTGTCAACACATTTTTAGTTGATTTCGCTAAGAAAATGGAACCTATTTTTAGAAAAATGGTCAAAATGTGCATTTATTTATAAAAATTGTTTAAACAATTAATATTTTTAATCAATTTAAACAAAATTACAGCTAGGAGTCACTGGCAATACATTTTTAGTTGGTTCCGAAAAAATTGGGCCTATTCGTGGAATAATGTTGAAAGCGTGAATTTGTTTATAAATATTGTTAAAATAATTAACAGTTGTTGTTAATTTGAAAAAAATGACAGCAAAGAGCCTTTGGAAAGACATTTTTGGTTGATTCTGCAAAAAAATTGAGCCTATTTATTGTGACATACGAAAACTGTGTATTGGTTTATAAAAATTGTTTAAATAATTGTCAAACAGCAGCTATTCTTAACTCATTGCAATTAGGCATTAATTCATCTCATATTTTATATAAAAACTATGAATTTCAAACAACTAATCATTGCGAATCACGAGAAAATGGCTTTTATTAATTAATTTGTTTAAAATATTATAAACAACTTTTTTTCTCACTCTAATCCACTGGAAATTGTTGCTAGATAGTTTTTACACTGACTTAAGCTCTTTTTTAGTAAATTTGAAGTTCTTAAAAAAAAGGTACAACTGAAAAGTTAGGAAAAAAATATTGTTTATTTTGCTCTTAAATAAAAAATTTTTGTTTGGCCAAAGTAAATTTTCTGCACCGACTCATTATACCTGGAAGCAAGATGTAAAGTAAAATAGTAAAGAAATATGTAAAGTAAAATAAACAAGCAAAAGCATGTCGATGATTTCAAATGATGCTCATTTAAGAGTGCTCATTCTTAAAATTAAGAAGACCCCCGTTTCAGTGGAGTCTTATACTTTGTAGAGGCCAACAAAATAATTTTTTTTTAACTGTGAAGTATAATTGGGATCATTCTCGCAAAAATATATGTTGCTACTGATAACGTGAGTGTATTATAGGGAAAAAATTGTGGCGCTACCAAAAAGCTTTCACTGAAAAAAATTTGTTACTAAATTTCAAAAAAATTTGTTATCCTTTCTAATTGCCAGAATTGACTCTCCATTTTTTTTCAGAACCGCTATGATATCTTGTATAATATATATTTGAACCATCGAAATTGATTAAGCCATTTTCGAAAAAATTTAATTTTTTGATTTTTCCAAATTTTTTAATAACTTTTGTAAAATTTTTTTTTGGTAATTGGCACTTGGGGTAAATTGGTCTTATAATGGTAGTAAGTTACCACCCAAATATGAACCAAATATCTGCTAAGGCAGACCAACCATGCTTACTCAGCTATAACCTTTGGAATTATCCAAATGACCACCAATATTCAGCAAAAATAAAAAACAACACTTTGTTGACAAAGTATCGAGATAAGAATTAAAATTTGAAATCAACATAGATCTCTGATTTTTAATGTCAAGGTTCGATCCATTGTGTACCTCTTAATTACTATTCCACTGATAGTAATCGACAGGAACTGTAGTTATGAGGAAGTTTCAATCAATCTTTCATTAATGAGAAAATGCCATTATTTCTAGAAACGAAGTTTCTAAAAAACTTGCTTTCAAATCTGAGAAAAGATTTTAACATCTAAAAATTATTTGACTCCTAAATTAATGTAAAATTAAATTCAACTCTTCTAGAGAATGTTTTTAGTTTCTGTCGATAAGTGATTGTGTAAATAGCAGAGATTGAAAAATATGATTGCAATAGCGACAATATTTCAAATCGGTAAGAATATTAATAATTCTAATCAATAAGACGGACTAGAAAACAAATTTAACGAAGATCAAGGATCCTTTATGTAAATAATGACAGTTTAATGGTAACGTAACATGTACAGTGTCAGTTACATAGAATTCGAGAACTTTCTTCCTTCCTCTCACCACCCTCGTCATCAAATTAAGTCAGCAGACGGCTTTCTCAGCGTATTTTTAGGTACATATACACAGTACAGGACATTGTTATAAACCATTAATGTTTCGTAGCCATGAGATTAGATTTATCTTACAATCGAACGCGAATAGAACACCTTAAATATCTATATGTGGGATAATTTTTTCTCATCTACTGTAAACAACTCCATTCCATGTTCTTTACGGTGCCCCAGTCTCACATTTTTTATCTAGTACACATTCGCGTATGAATATGCTACAAGTATCATACAAGTACAAAATTATTTTTTAAATCTGTTTTCCTTCTTGCATTCACGAGTCGCTGACCAATCGTTATTATTTACAATAGACAGACTAGACTCGAATGAGACATCTTGATAAAGATGCAAATCTTCGCCTTAAAATCCGAAAAGATTTATAACTTATTCGTAATAAAAGATCCATCTATCATTATAATATTATTATTATGCAGTAATATCAGAGCTTGTAATCGATTTCCTCAAATTACACTTGGTACAAAACTAGAAAAAGCTAAACCATTTTTAGTTTGTTCGTCACTATTGCTACTTCGATTTGTCGAGACGTAGGATTTATCAAAAAACTTTCAGAAGGTCGCCTTGATTCTAATTGTTATAGAAAATTCGAAAATCAGATTCTGTAACTAACGTCCAATGTACATCTGGATTTATTTTTTTCCTCCTTTTCTTGCATTGGTACACGACTTATTAAATCAATGAAGGAAAATTGAATTGCACATATTATACCGATTCGCTATAAATAAATTAAAACTAATTCATAGTTAATTACAATTTTTTAATTCAAAATATTCATAAAAACCTGCACAGCAGAACTAGGTCAACAAAAGAGGATATTTATCCTTACTCAATAAAAATTAAGATTCAAAATATACAACTGCTTTTGTGCATCACCTGCAATATTGTCTTCACAGACAAACCTCACACATTCCTGCGCTTCAAAATTATTCGTTTTTTAGTCGAGTTTTCATAACTTTTAAAATGCATATTTGAAATCCAAACTCTAAATCTCTTGAAACTCCAGAGTCTTTGGCTATCTTCTGCAAGTTTATTCAATTAGCTAGAATAAAGCAATATTGTACAACTTTCTTCCTTTTTTTCTGAGTACACAGTGAATTTATCTGTTACGCTGAACTAATTTACATCATGTGTTGCCCATTAGGAGCGTATTGGGGTTGTTGGTTGGTTGGCAGCCCTGAGGGTCCTTGTGGATTGTAAGGTCCAGGCGCAGTACCAGGTTGAGGTGGAAATCTGTTTCGTAATGTCCATTTAAATTGAAATCAGCTCAGAAGACTATTTTCTAATTTTTTTAAAAAACTTTTATATACATCTTTAAATACTTTGTCAGTAATAACACATTTTAATTTCGACTAGATTGTCAAAAATACCTTGCTTTCAGAAATTTCATATGTATTATCAAAATTGAAAGTACTTGAGCAATTTATATGCAAAACGCTTTCATCCTTTGAACACCAGTGTTAATTTTTAAGCTTAAGAGGGTGTGATAGTTATGATGTCACGAATTACCGACGGGGTATAAAAAATATTCGGCAATCCTATTTTAAAACAGACGAAGATATCAAGTTGAAATTTAAGAAAATGGTAGGAAATATGAGTGGGCACATCTGTTAAGGAAGATGACCCAGTAGTCGTGACGTTAAGGGATTTGGTTGACTTATAATGTTCAGAAAATTGTGTTGGGAAGAATAATTTGAAAAAATGTTGGTACTAATTATTACATCGAACTTCCTAGAATACTATAAAAATGAGGTTTGCAACATATGGCAGGCCAGTTTTAATTTATAGTTAATTAAAAGTTAAAATTCACTGATTCCAAATCGTGATTTGGAATTTGTCCATGTACGAGTAATCGTGCGAGTTCGGCCGCCCAGTCTTCGTGCAGAAAATTAAATTATTTTTAAATTTCTTTTTAGCAATTGGAAAACAAATTAAACAGTTTTTGTTCGAAGTTTTATTAGTGAAATAAAAAATATTAACACAATTGCGAAATTTGATAAGCTTTGTGTTAAAGGATTCGCTCATGTTGGTAGCTATGTTAAATAAGGTTAGGTTTCATTCACGATGTAAAATCGATAACACTATTATGAAAAATACTTACTTATTGACTCTTCTATTTATATTGCAAAGTATATTTGAATACTTTATTAGTAAATTCAACTTTAAATTAACTTTAAACTAATAAGAAACTAAATTTTTACACAATAAAAGCACATTTTAAATCATCTGTTTTCTGATTTACGGCACTGATATATCGCACGATAACTGCTCAAAGTAACACATTACAAATCCGATTTCACTTTACGACTTCAGAAAGCTAAACAAATTATTATTGATGAATAAACAATTATTGAAATAAAATCTTGACATCTTTTCCCCAGCCTTCGTTTTATGGCACGACGATTACTGTGACTACAGAGCTTTTCGAAAACTTTCATTTTGAAACTATCATTTTGGAAGTTTCAAAATGCGAAATTTGTGATCAATGAAATTTTTCACGAAACTTATGACACTTCTAGAAATTTTACTTCTAGAGTTATATTGAAATTAGAGAATATTTTTAGGGTCCCTAACGGATTTTTCATAAGTTGGTAGCAATCGGGTTGAAGCCCCCACTTATTTTTTTAATGCAAATAATTCATATAAATATATATAAATTATAATATAAATATATATAAATATTTGAATTGAATAATAAGAATAAATTTATTTCCCACCTGGCCTTTCCCATTTCTAGTTTAGTTTATTAATGGTTAACGCCTTGATACATGGTTTTAGTACAGAGCGATTTCCGTCAATTCGTGAGTCGTCGTATGCGACTATAAAAACGATTTAAGTAAATCAATTTCCACAAATTTTTTATATGAATAAAGCAATTTTTACAAACCGGCACTGTCCAAAGCTACCTAAAAATATACTTTTATTGTGTTTCTATGGTGGAAATACTTAAGTGAGAGGTTTATACCGAAATCGCACGATTACTGGGTCATCTACCTTATGTGTCATTTCTTCAAAATTTTGAAAAAAAATTTTTTTTAATTTTTTTTCAAAATTTTGAAAAAATGACACATAACAGATGTGCCCTATCATATTTTCTATCATTCTCTTAAGTTTCAACTTGATAACTTTCTTTAAAAATAGGATTGCCGAATTTTTTTAATACCTCGTCGGTAACTCATTACATCATAAAGTATCACATGCCCTTAATTCTTTGTGAACAAAAATTATGTCTTCTTTATTTGCTACATTTAAATGCACTAAACTAATATTTTCAGAAGAAAATAAAAATAAAATAATGCTAACTTAAAATTAGAAGACGGTAAACATCAATTGCTCAAACAATTTAATAAATAAATACGAAAGTAAGGCATTTTTAATTAGATAGATTTATCTTTTTTAGCAGAATTAGCTATAAATATTTCACCAATGACCTTCTGCTGTGATAGTTTGTACTGCAACAATAATCGTGTATTATTTAAACAAATTTAATAAACAAATGCATTATTTGGCTATTTTTGAGTAGATAAGCATCGTTTTCTCAGCAGAATCAATAACTCGTATGTTGCCAATATGTCTTGTTGTTTTACTTTACACTTAGGAATTAATTGTTTATTAAATTTGTTTAAATAATGTACAAATATTGTTTAATTGTGAATCAACATAGCAATAGACTTTCTCTGAGATGTTTGTAATTGATTCTGCTGAAAAAAAAAGAATTTCTATATTGAAAAAGGCTCAAATAATTAATTTAACTGAATTTGTTTAAATAATAAACAATTGATGCCTAAGTGTAATGTAAAACAGCAAGTCACATTGGCAACATACTAGTTATTGAGTCTGTCGAAAAAACGAAGCTTAAAAATGGCCAAATAATGCATTTGTTTACTAAATTTGTTTAAATAATACACAATTGTTGTTGCAGTGCAAACTATCACAGCAGAAAGTCATTGGTGAAATATTTATAGCTAATGCTGCTGAAAAAGCTAAATATATTTAATTAAAAATGCCTTAATTTCATATTTGTTTATTAAATTGTTATAAACAATTAGGAATTGATGTTTAACGTCTTCTAATTTAAAGTTAACTTTATTTTATTTCCATTTTCTCCTGAAAATATTGGTTTAGTGCATTTAAATGTGGCAAATAAAGAAGATATAACTTTT
>JBAGKK010504316.1:0-14516 GCA_037177015.1 Euceroptres primus | reverse complement strand
CTTGTTTACGCCAAATTAACCTTTAGAATATTCTGGCGATGACGTCACACCTTCGAAAACATTGCAATAGCCATCTCGAGTGTCGGTAAATGTCGGTAAAATAAATTTTGTAATAGAACCCGCCCTGCCTATCTGCTATTATAGATTATAGAAGAATCGATATATTGCTTTTCGCTTAAATTGACAGTCGAGAAAACTGTCAAATCACATTGTCTAAATCCCCGTAAGCGTAAGCGCTTGCTGCTTACTGGAGCACGAACCAGGTCCTGGAGCTTAAATCTGTTTCCAAAAGTCGTCGCTGTCATCATCATCGTCGTCGAGGATGGATGGTGGGTTATACGGATGAGTGGGTGGTTGGGTGTGTGCATCGTGCCTCGTTTTAATTTTAGCTTTTCGTGACATGCTGCCCCTGCAAGGAAGGCAGCACGAGAAGCGAGGAGGGGACGTTGACCCGCCATCACCTACAAATATTTCTCTTGCCTGGGACGATATGTCAACGTTAATCCTCGGGTATTTTTGACCCCTTCTTTTCCCACCCTCTCCCCTTTTCTGTCGTCTGCCTCTTCTAGACAAACCTCACAGATTCACGTTTCGTTTGCCTTCTTTTCATTCGTTGGATTCACTCTTCTTACTCGCTTCCTATCTTGTTGGGCCAGACCTAAACGTTCGGCCTGAAAAGCCCGGATTTATTGCCCCGCCGCCTTCTCCACGGGCGACGTGGAAAGAAAGGTGTGAAATATTGGAGAAAGCTATGTATTTTTGCTTTGGATTTTCTATTTTTTTGGGAGCTTTAGTGGAAATGAAAGGGAAAATTTTACAGAAGATTAGGTTCCGATAGAAGTTATTTTCTAATGCACTAATTTCCTAAAATTTAATCAGCTAGTTTGGAGTCAGATGTTAGTTCCTAATCTATGTTCTTTAGTTTTGGCAGTTACTGTACTTTCGTTATTGCCAGAGCAGTGTTACGGGTAAAGGAAATTGCATGTTTCAGCACCTCGCCCAATAGTCCAAGTTCCATATCGAAATACGTATTTCTCCCTGCTAACAACCTTGCCCGACTATTCCGCCAGACTAGATAACCGTTAATAGCTTCAACGTATTTTGAGCTTCACTCCCCATTTTCTTAGACCTTTTAAATAATTGGCAAACATTTTCACAGCTCTTCTCGTTGTCAACCCTTAGACCTTAGACTCTCTTAGAGTTAAATTCTCGCATCGTGGAATTTCCACTGCCTCTTTGATAAATCAATTTTATAACATGCAGTTGAAATTATAACTTCTGCACAAAAACTTAGCTTATTTGGATTGTTGAAATTATACAACTTAGAGGGGAGTTTTGTCAGATATAAATTACAATTTTAATTATAGTCGAATACCGTAGAGTGGGGCTATATTCGCGCATGGTGGGGCTAATAGGTACAACTCACTTTAAATATGTTTTTTAACATGATAATTTGAATAAAAAAAATAATCTCTTAGCATATAAGATTCAAAAGAATTTCTACCTTATTGAAGATGAGGGTGGAATTTTATACGTCCTCTGCACGAGCATTGAAAAATGTTTAAATATGTGGGTGCACTTTGAACAATTGGTTAGACCTCCAAACTTTGTAGCAGTTCAATAGTTTAAAAGTAATAAAAAATTCTCGGGTGCCCCACATTGGTTCAGAAATGGATTTTTGCGGAGAAATCAGTCTACAGGTCACAATTTTTATCGGATTTAAACGTCCTTTTTTAAAAACTGAAGCTGAATAAATTTCTCAGTTATCCCTCGAGGTCAGTTTTTGATTTTTTGTTTTTGTAAAATGATTTGTGTGAACTGAATATCAAGTAAAATTTGCAATTTGCAATTAAACTATGTAAATGATCGATTTAATGAGTAACTTAATTGTTATAAACAAATTTTATAAACAATTAATTTAATGTCCCATTTTAGCACGCGAAAAATTTTTTCTTCACTTTAATTGCTGAAATTTATTACCAAAGTGTCATCTAGTAACAAAAATTGACAAAACCTTAGAATTGTTATTATTGTAAACAAATTTTATAAACATATACTCGAATTTGACGTTTTCAAGTGGAAAAAAGTATTTTCTGACTTAAAATTACTGAGATTTGTTATGAAAGTGCCAGCCAGTAATCAGACATTGTCAAAAATTAAGAATTGTTATTCTTATAAACAAATTTTATGAACAAATACTCAAATTTGACATTTTTAGACAGAAAAAAGGTACTTTCTGGCTTAAAATTACTGATATTTGTTATGAAAGTGTCAGTCAGTAGCAAACCATTATCAAAAATTAAGAATTGTTATTGTTGTGAACAAATTTTATAAAGAAATACTTTATTTTGACATTTTCAAGCTGACAAAAATTTTGTGGTTTAAAATGAACAAACGTATTGTTATAAAAAACACCATGAACAAATGCAGTTTTTATTAGGGAAGAAAATATTTTATTGTAGATTCATTTTTGTAGTTGAAAATAAATCAGAACAATTTCAATCAGGATTGATCAAAGAATACGCTGATTTTAAAGAATAGTATGCAAATTAAACGTTTATTTATGAATTTGTTTATGAAAATGAAAATTCTTAAATTCTGTCAATGTTTTATTCCTCACACTTTCATAACGAACTACAGTCATTTTAAGCCAGAAAATACTTTTTTTCTACTTAGAAATATCAAATTTCAGTATTTGTTTATAACAATAACAATTCTTAATTTTCGACCATGTTTTGTCAGCGGTTGACGCTTTGATCACAAATCTCATTAATTTTAAGTCATAAAATACTTTTTTGTGCTGATTTAAAATTTAAGTATTTGTTTTTAAAATTGGTTTATAACAATAACAATTTTTAATTTTTGACAATGTTTTGTTAACGGCTGATACTTTCATCACGAATCTCAGTAATTTTAAGTCAGAAAATACTTTTTTCTGCTTATTGAAAATGTCAAATTTGAGTATTTGTTTATAAAAATAACAATTCATAGTTTTTGACTATTTTTTGTTACTAGTTAAAACTTTCATGACAAATCTCAGTAATTTTAAGCCAGAAAATCTTTTTGTCTACTTGTAAATGACAAATTAGAGTATTTGTTTATAAGATCTGTTCATAACAGTAACAATTCTTAATTTTTGTCAAAGTTTTGTTACTAGATGACACTTTTGTAATAAATAAATTGTAATAAATAATTAATAATAACAAATTATTTTTTCCATGTTAAAATGATGATTTTTCTGAAAACAACATTTTTTCTACTTTTGTTGTTTACCTAGAATTTTGCAAAAACAAAAAATCAAAATTCGCTGGGGAATTTATTCAGTTTCAATTAAAAGAAAAGAAGTCTAAATCGGATAAAAATTGTAACCTGTAGACTGATTTGTCAACAAAAATCCAATTCTGAACCACTGTGTGCCCGTGTTTTTCTTCCCAATTTAAATGGTAAAAGGAATTTGTTTCATAAATGCAAGTTTGTGCTTTCATTAATTAGTTCAAAGGTGATATATGAAAATTCGAAGATCGGCGGTAAAATTTGGCTAGTTCAGCAAGTTATGCTATATGCTAATTTTTAAGTTTTTTGCAGTCGGGTATTTGTTTCTTTTTTAATTATTTATTTTTTAAAAAGCTAAGTTAAAATAATATTTCACAATAATTGATGGTTTTCGAAATATAACTGTATAAAATATGAGGATGCCTGTCAGAAACCTAACTTTACTTTTCAGTTTCTATTATTTTCGATTTTACAGCTCAATCAATGGCAGAATCAAGTTTTTGTGCTTCATTTTAAGGGTATTTGATACATAATGACGTCACGAATTACCAACCGATTTTTTATGTACATTCAGCGTGTCTTCTTTGATATATTCTTTATAATTTCCCAAAGTTTTAGCATTATATTTGCAATTCTCTCTTAATAAATCCGCTGAATATAAATAAAAAATCGGTCGGTTATTCCTGACATCATTAAGTACCAAATACCCTTAAGATTTTAACATCAATTATAAGAGAAAATCTTATTTCTAAAAAGTTATCTGAAATTATTATTATTTTAATATAGAGCTATTTTTTTGCTTTTAGGAAAAAATTTATATCAGTTAAATTGTAGATTATAGATCAGTTAAATTGCTCAGTTGGGGATGGCCAGTAAATTAAATGCTTAGATATGATCTTAGATAGATGTCAAACAATTTATAGATCCTTCTAGAAATATATTTCGTTACTATTAATGTTGATGTTTAATTTTTTTATTTTCTTCTGATTGATAAATCTCAAACTAATATGAATTTCTTAATTAAACTTTTTTAAAAATATTTTATCATCAGAAAGTATTCTCAAACAGTTAAATAATAATTCTAAGTAGTATGTCAGTATTAAAGAATTGTTTTATTAATTTTAAACATTAAAAAACAATAGTTGTACCTATTTAGAAGATTGGCGGTACAAAAAGGTACAACTTATCAACAATGATAATTAGTAAGTAGATTTAAAAATGATTTAAAAATGATAAAGATAATAAATGATAAAGATGATTTGAAAATCTAGAAATGATTGATGTTTCTTCACAATTGAGTCTTCTGTCTGTAAAAATGTAAAAAACTTTCTTGTGCCTAAAGTAAAAAAAACCTCATGAAATACATAAAAGTTGTATCTAATTGCCCCACACTACGGTATTTTAAACAACCTAAAATAAAGATAACGTTGGGTGATTTTAGTCAAAAATCATGGTAGGTCTGTAACTTTCTAGGATCATTTTTGCTTTTATCTGTACACTGATAAGAGTACGTCTAATCCCTCCGTTAAAAAATAAGTTCAAAATAAGTATTTAAACAGTCAAAGTTTTCAGGTTTTTGTTTTATATATTTTTGTAAAAATTACTGTATAAATCTTGATTCAATCTGCTTTGAATAAAATTTGTTTTCTTGGAAGTAAAAGATAATGTGAATGGTAATTATATTCTCATTAACGTCTCGATAAAAATAGCTACTGATTAATATTATCGATATTCATTATGAAGTCTTGCTGCAGTGTGGTAGTAGAGATTCTGGGAAACAGAGTAAGCTGTAGGTCGATCCGTGAAATCCCATTGCTCGACAATGGTCGAGAATGGATAAACGCATGAATGAATGAATGAATGAATTCATGAAATGCATGAACGAACAGCGTAAACGACGTCAGATGCAGTCGGTTGCCGCAGTTACGCGATCGTGCTCAAACCTGCAACACGAGCCTGCACTATTGTCATCAGTTCTCTAAGTCCTAGGAATACTGCTTATCCACAAATCCAACACAGAATTTCAATTCCCCGTCGATTAGAATTTCAGTTAGAGTACTACTATAAATTCTAAATAGCTAAATATTAAAGATTTGCCTTATTTTGATAAAAGATGGAATATCGTTCTCTTTATTTCAACAAAAGTTGGCTAAGGATTAAAAAAACTTAGGTACAGTTCAGTGCATGTATGCCTTATGTCTAGTAACTTTTTTTGTCCAACTCCGTCTCGTTGACTTTACATGCACTTGACTATATAACTGTTTAAAGGTTTGTGACAGATGCTAAATTTAAATTTAATTTTACCACCAAGAACTAATACGAAAACAAAACAATGCGTGCATAAAAAATGTTTTAAAATATTGGCTTATTATAAAGAAGCTAATATAATGATTTTAAAAAAGCTCATAATGCTTATCTTTAGTTTGTAATTGGAACAATATTTCAAGATAAATTTGAGTTAAGGAAAAAATTTTCGTTCAATTGAACGTTCAAAACTTCAGATATATCTCATGTTGAAATAGTTTGTTTACATTTTGCATCCGCTACATGCAGAGCTGCTTTACCTCCAGCTGCAAAACTCGTTGAAATTTAGGAGTAAATAACGAGAGATTTATTTAAAAATTAAAATAAAACATAAATATAAATTTGGTAGAATATAATACATAAAGGTAACATTAAGTCTGGATAACATCAATTACGTACTATCAAGCACCGTATCAAAATGCCCTCTGGCACGAAAAATACGTTGTAAATTCCGATGGTCCGACGTTTGAAAATTGTGAACAATGTTAAATGCCGGATTTTTTTTTGCTTTTTTGTCATTCGGTGGCTATGGCTTTCGTAAATATCAACGGGGCGTTACGGCCTGTTGTTTCGAACCGATTCAAGCCACGATGTCGACGTTACTTCTCGTTATATACTCATTGCACTCGGTGTTGTTTCGCAGCTAACGAGCTTTCCCGCGGGGCTTATAAGTGAATTATAGAAAACGGCCGCTCGATTGCTAAAATGTATTCCTCTCGTTGATCACTACCAATTAAATCGGAAAGTAAAGAGTAAACACAAAAAGAGATGTCAAAACGGTCAAGCATCGCTTCACCATCTGTTAGCGAACCGATTCGAAAGAAAATCAATTTCTAGTTGAATAATTTGTTTTAAAAAAAAATAGAAATTGTAGAATTTTTTCCACAAGAATTTTTTTTATTGAGTCAGTTAATATCACGAGCAGAGCGAGTTATATGGTTGTCAGAATTTGACATATAAATAGGTTTATTGATATAAATCCACTGAAATGTTGTTTTTGAAATCTTGAAACCAAAATTGCTTATGTCCAGGGTTATTTGCTTCTCACTGCTAAGTTATAATCTACGTATCAGATGTACATATAAGTAGTGACGTCAACCTTACAGCCAGTTTTACATGGGCGACCTTATCGTGGCACTTTCATCGGACGTTTTGGTTGCATGAAGCATTTAATGGGTCCACTAAGCTCTCGATAAAGATTCTGTCCAAGATTCTTCCAGGCGAAATGGGCCTTTATCGTTTAATGTTTTACAGTGGGCCATAAGAATTTCTCGGTATGCAGATACCGTTTCGTTACCCAACGGCTGTAAAAATCGACAACCTCGCACCAGGGCGGTACACGAGAAAAAGGATTTCTTTGTTGTGAGTGATTAGCTAACTTTATCACTTTATCATGAAAATTGAAGGAAAGTAAAACATTAAAAGAACTTTACATTGAGGAAACAAAGAAGTGTTTCAGAAATAGAGTCTTTAAAAATATAAATCTTGTTTGAGATTCAGTAAATTTTAGGGTGAAATCACCAATTACCGAGTGGGTACCATTTATCGAGTACATAGTTGATTTCTGGTAACGTAAAACTTTATTGTTTTCTTCTTGAAAATCGTTATAGAAGTCTCAATTAAGTATTTAAAATTTAAAAATGAGATCCACATGCCGAAATAGTAAGCCTTAGACTTTGGTACTGTTTAGAAAATTCATTTTTCGATCATGAATGGTTCTTAGTCATAAAAAAAAAAATTTCTTTGAAATCTTCAATAGGTTCTTCCTCGACAATAAGTGTGTTTTTAACCTATTTAGATTTATTAATTTTACCAAGAGTTGAGTTTGTTATTGCATCATTAAAAATTTTTGTCTTGCACTCTTTTCTCTTTTCATATTCTGTCAGAATAGAAGTAAGCGTTACGCAAGATGCACAATATCACCGTCTTTTTCGATGTAACTAGACCGTAAAGTCTGCTCCGCGATCGAATCCCACAACTTATGCATTTAAAAGATGCGGATGCGAAGGGTGATGCGCAACGTCCTGCTTCCTGTCAGTCTCTTCTTTCCAGTCAGTTTATTCGTCACTCTTCACACTTGGCGGATTTTACATTTTTATAGCCTGAATTAACGACTCGCGATTTCCAACAGCAACATTTGGTTCACAATCGGTGTCCATAGTTGCACGCTTCGATGCGTCGAGAAAAATATCCCTGAGTAAAAAGAATTTATTTTACAGAATTAATTTCACATTACTTTCACATATTTTGTTACAGTTTCTACGAGAAGGGGGAAAATTTTTTTAAAACGGTAAATTTAAAGAAGTACTTCAAGCTTTGAATACGAAATTTTTTTCAGCTACAAATAGATAGAAGCATTCTAGACTCTTTTATTACTACATTATTTTTTTTTTGTGTATAAACTAGGGTGTCCAGCGTCCTGGAAATCCTTGAAAACCTGAAAAAGTCATTGAATTTTTATTACCTGGAAAAACCTGGAAAAGTCCTTGAATTTTTTTTACCTGGAAAAACCTGGAAAAGTCCTTGAATAGTCCTGGCATTCTTTCACTCTAAATTCGAATGAGTAATTTTCTTCAAAGGACATCAGGTCAGAGAATTCTGGAAAATCAGAAAATTCTGGAAAGCTATGGAATTTAAAAATGGTCAGGGAAAATTAGGGAAAGTCAGGGAAAACTTTCGAAGAGTCAGGGAGTTTAAAACGAAATCAAATAAAGATTTTGTTCATTTGAACTTTCAGAACTTCAAGCACATTATTCTGAAGTGTATTGGAATTTCCAGAATTCTGCAGAATCCTTTAGAACCTTCTCAAATAACTAATAATTTTGAAGAATTTTGTAGACTGTTTACAGAATTTTCCTAAAATTCTGCAGACTTTTTGAGTCGTCAAAAAATAGTCAGGAAAAGATTAGGAGATTTTAGAATTCCATGGAAGATTTTGGAAGAACCAGGAAGTTTCTAGGAGATTTTAAAACACTCGAAAATCTAGATTGTAGAGAATTTTTTAGAATTTTAAAAGATTAAATGAATCTACAAATTTATCGAAAACTAAAAATATTCTAGAAAATTTTAAAAGTTGTTTGAAAAGTCCAAAAGTCCTCGTGAAGGATTTTAGAAAATTATGGAGAATTCGAAAGGTTTTAAAAGTTTAGAAATTTGAGGAGTGTTTTATTAGATTCTGGACAGGAATCTAAGATTTTTGAGGATTTTTTAAGACTCTAGAGAATTGCAGCTTTCTTGGTATTTTTAAGAGAAAAAGACTTCCCTCCTTTTTTTAAAATCCGCTTTTTCGAAAAAGAAATATCCTATTGGCCCTAAAATTGAACTGCTGAACCACTGTGATCCCCGTATTATGTAATTATAATTTTAATTATAACGGTAAGAGAAAATGAAAAATTTGCCAGGGAAAGTTAGGGAATTTTGAAATTGGAATTTTGTAGCAACTTGGAATGAATTCAAAATTTAATCTCCTTTTTTGGTCTTACGGTCCAATTTTAAAGAATCTTTAAATTTAAAAATCGTTTATTATCAACGTTTCGGCTCTCACTGCGGGCCTTCATCAGGAAAGAATTCCTTCTCTAAACCCACGGTCGAAAAAAGGAGGTGAAACAACTGGAGTTTTGCTCCAATATAGTTGGTTTCTGTTCATTCATAACTTGGAATGAAATCAGGAGAAGTCTTATCAATTGCTTTAGTAAGATTTTTGTAGAAAACTACATATTCACTTAGTAAGGCTTACTAATAATTCATTTAGTTAGTTTACTAAAAATGAATTTGTAGTTTTTTTACTAATAAATAGTAATTTTTTATTAAAGATTAGTAGAAACGCTTACTAAAGCAATTGATAAACGACTTATTAGTAGGAAAATACTAATTCTTCTCAGAGAGTACTTCCTTAAAAAATAGTTTTTTGAGCTTATACAGATAAATACAGTTAGCTAAACTGAAGAATTTCATAAATCGTATAATATACAAACTATACGGTTCATTTAGTTGTATAATTTATTTCTATCGTACAGGTTCAAGAAAAAAAGATTTTTTCCATGAAAGTTTATATAGTAATAATTAAAAAATCATAGCTGGAAAAATTTAGTTTTTACCTGGAAAACCTGGAAAAGTCCTGGAATTTTTTAAAGGAGAAACGCTAGACACCCTGAATAAACCAATATTTTAGAATAAATTTAAGTATAAAAGGAAATGAAAAAAATTTCATTCATTTGAATGTTTAGTAGATAATTTAAAGGCTGACATGATAGTAAAAATATGATGCCTTTTGGTGCGTACGATTTTTTCCATGAAAGTTTTTGGTAATAATTAAAAAATATTGCTTGGAAAAATTTATGTTTTACCTGGAAAATCTGGAAAAGTCCAGGAATTTTTTTAAGGAGAAACGCTAGATACCCTGTATAAACCAATATTTTAAAAGAAATTTGAGCATAAAAGGAAATGCAAAAAATTTCGTTTATTTGAATATTTAGTACATAATTTAAAGGTTGACATGATAGTAAAAATATGATGCCTTTGGGTGCATACGCGATCAAAATTGTTTAATAAAAAGTGACGGTTTCGGAGGACAATTTATAGTCCATCTATGTTTTATCCTGTATCGGAACGTTATTATTTATATCGACGACATACGTTTCACTGCATCGATGATCACGGACGCCATTACGGTCGATTGAAAAAATTCGATGATGCGAACGAGATGGGCGTTGCATGGTCAAGTATTTCCCACCGGAACGACGACATGGAAATGATTTTTAACTTTTCCAAGAGACTGCTCTGGATTTTATAGGTCGTCAGACATTAGATGAGTACACATGACTACTAGACGGAAGACTTAACGTGTATAAACACTCTTGGCATTTCTCCTCTTTATTTTCGCCAAGACAACCGATTCTAGAAATTAAAAAAAATCACAATAAGACCACTCTTTTTTCAGGATTAGAACCCGTTAAAAAATGTAATTGTTGTTCCCTTTATTTTGTGATATTCAATACATTTTAATGCTTCAAAAAATAGACAATTCAACTGCAAGAGAAAAGGATCTCAAGGTTTTCAGAACACTGGGTTAAAGAGTCATTCAAATCCTACAGGAAATTTGAAGAAGAACTGCTCTCTAATGTCTTCTGGTCACTGCACTCATTACTTCTTACTCCTTTATGCAATATGGGGGTGGACGGATTCGGGTAACATCATTTTCCGGAAGAAAGCCTGAGTTGGTTGGAAAGGAATCGGCTTTGCGACCTCTTTGATGTAGATCTCTGAAAAATCTCTTGTACTGTACACGCAGGCATAACAAAACAAATGACTTGCCATGGTATTATTTTATTCTCTTTAAAATCCCCCGCCCAAGCGATATAATATCCGAGTTGGACATACGTCTCGAATCTTCTGTGACTGTTTGAGAAACGACCCTGTCGACTTGATATAAGCGGCTTACTCGGACGTCGCAAAATTGCGCCGCTATAGATCCCTTTTTTTTCGTCCTTCTGTCTCTCAACCTTCTGTCTCCTTTCTCTCTCTTCTTGTCCATCCCTACCATCTTTACTTTTCTCTCTTTTTCTCACGTTTTATAATTTCTTTTCCCTCTTTCCCTCCCCCTCTTTATCTTTTTTCTCACCCCTTGCTTCCCTCATTCTTTTCACCCGACTCGGTTACTTTAAATATAAGGTGTTCCATTCAAGCGAATCGAAAATGTCTCGCTTGCAGCCCAAGTCGTAATAAAGTCGTTCCTGGACCATTTCGTAAGAAAAATTGCGCCGTAAGAGTCGCAAAAGAAATGTCTCTTCCATGCAGAAAAATTCAAACGAGCTCGTCTCGATTCGTAGCGCACGATCGCGGGTATTTATAATATTTACGTAGGACCGGTGCGGTAATGCGTACTGCGCTATAATTGGCACATCTTTCTGTCTCTTGGCTGAAATAGCTGCTATTACGGCAGAGCTCTGATAAAAAGCTTTCCTACATTAATCGCCGCAAGAGAGAACGCGTGTGCTGCCAACTACGAGGCTAAACGCAATGCACGCTTCGATGAACTTCAGTGGAAGAAAGTTTGCTAACTTCTCTTTGCATTTCCCTCATGAAAGTATTAAAGAGTTACTTTCGACGCAATGAGAGAGAAGTTTTCAAAATCAATAGACAACTCTAAATTGTAGTTGCCAAAGAAAATAATTTGTGAAGACAGATTTTCTCATGATTCGACATAGCCATTGAATTTGAATATTTTTCTCTCATTGTCAACGATAGTCACAGAGAATACATTCCTTCAGTTTGGACATTACGCACGATAGATGTAAACTTTGCTTAGCTATAGTATAAAAAGCGGGCCTAACTAACATAGGCGAGCTTGCATTGGTAAATTTGCGCTTTTCAACTGACCTTGCTTCTGCCCCACTCTTATTAATACTTCACGCCCATGTACACACAAGCGCACGTTATACACACATATTTATATTCTAGTTTATCCAGGATCATTGGCAATAAGTTTTTTCTTCCACTTTGCATCTCTGTATCTTGATAATTACGTCAAGGTATTTTCAATACGACCCAAACATTGTCCACGATCCTGTGACTTGTATCTTAAGACATTTCCTCGCAAAAAAAACAGGCTACTTGCATTCGCAGTAACGCAATTTTTCGCTTTTGGTATGTTTCCAGAAGAGAAGTACCGGAAGTCGTCCGCGGAAGGAGCCAGGAGAGCGCCGAATAAATGACGTGAAACCGACTACAACGGAAGCGACATTTCGCTAACTCACAATTCCTCCCCTCCCCATTGCCCGACCTTTGACATCGCCTGTACTGCTTTGTCACCCGCCTTTGCATTCTTTCTCTCCTTTTCTCTCTTTCACTCTCTCAGCAATTTCCCTTCCGTCCATTCCCTTCCGGAATCTTTGGAATAATCCTGGAAATCACGCTTTACCTCCTTGTGGCCTTGACACGCGAACTCGGCTTTGAGAAACCCTGCTAGTCGAAGGTGCAAAACTAAGAAGAAACGAAAAAGGCTTGGAAAGCACTCGAAGATTCATTTAGCTTCGAAGCATTGAAAGCTTTGGCCCACTAGCGACTCCAACCACGAGGGGAACCTTCAAGTGTAACGAGAAGAGAAGAAGGAAAAGAGAGTCTGCCTGATTTTCAAGCCTAATCTCCTTCGACGGCTTCGCTCCTTCTTTCCTTAAATCGCTCTTGCCGGAAATCGCCTTATCGAATGCTCGCGAGACATCTACGCCATCAAGCACTACAACCCTGGAACCTCAAGTAACGACGACGGAAAACTCCAAGGGAACTTACCGATAGAGTGTCAACTGACGATAACACGAACTGTAATAAAATCTCTATAATCGCCGGATTACCTTATCGTATAATCCAAGACGTAGCCAGTCAGTCACGCACCAATCAGCCACACCAACCTCAACCCACTGAGTCTTAACTTACTGGCAAAAGGCGACGTTCTCACGTTCCTTAAATAAGAAAACAGTCCACGATAAAGGCTCCACGAGCACGAGGTACATAAAACGATATCTATAACCTGAGGTAATTCTTGGGTTGCTGTATACAGATCCCTTAGCTGTGTGTTGATGAAAGAACCGAAAGAGATTCCGAGTGAATGATAGCTGCCTAAATTGCACCAATCCAAATTGCATCTCTCCAAATTACACCTTTTGCCTACATTGTTTCCCTTCCCTTTAGCATCTTTTACATAATTTAATTTCTGGAAGACAACCCAGCAATTACCTCACATAAATATCGTTGAAAAATAGCCTTCGTCGCCGCGAGTGATACCGACAAGACGCGGACGACGCGGAGTGAAAAAAACAACTGACAGGGGACCACCCGAAGCAGATTTTCCGTCAACTTGAAGATGGCAATGGTCAACATGAACAACCTTCTCAACGGCAAAGACTCCCGATGGCTTCAACTGGAGGTCTGCAGGGAATTTCAACGCAACAAGTGCACCAGACCAGACACGGAATGCAAGTTCGCGCATCCACCAGCGAATGTCGAAGTGCAGAATGGACGGGTCACGGCTTGCTACGACAGTATCAAGGTAAATATCCACTTTTTCTACTTACCTATTGGATTTCTGGCAATCATGCGTATATCACATACGTTTATATTTACTGTCTGTACATAGTTACAAGTGGTGCATCGCTTTTGTACCTTTCATGTCCAGCCCTACCTCTAAATGGCTAAGCTTTCTGGAAACGCTTAACAACGCACCTAGAGGTTACACGCGAAAATCGGTATTAGATTTGCTAGATATGCGTTAATAGGGTCTTTACTGATTATTCACAAGAATTATTTCGAAAATCGATAAAGCGTTTGCGTGGAAGAGAACTCAATTTTTTACGGAAATCTCCCGTTTATGCACAATTACACATTCATTTTAAAGTGACTGGCTTAAGGATATCTCCACTTAAGGCAAAACCACCATTGGAATTGAAAATCAGTCTATCCCTATGTATGAGCTGTAGAGAAATCTGATTTTTAGTCCAATAAATGTCATGGTTCTTGTATGTAGAAGACGGGGATGCGGAATGTTCTTAACGATCCATCCGATGAATTTTAACTCTTGGGTAATTTAATTCGTCATAGGGTACTTGGTACAATGATTGGCCCCCTCGTATAAATGTGCTTATATTAAAAAATACAAATAAAACTACTAATAAGAACTGCAGGATGAAGTCTTATCAATTGTGCAACATATTTGACAAGCTAGGTTAGTGTAGTGTATTGCGTTTATTCGCTGTGAGCCGCGCTCGTGTCGTCGCCTAGCGGATTTGAAAGTTAATAGCGGGCGTGTGTATTTACGTGAGAGTAAATGGGCAATACAAGAATGTGTAAGAATTTCTTTAAAAATTAATCTTTTAAGTTTAGTAATAGTATGTGGAAAGTATGTGGAAACACCAGCGATTAAAACTTCTAATAAAAAACTTGTAAGT